>BQNB010036800.1:0-16903 GCA_026074375.1 Tanacetum coccineum | reverse complement strand
AAATTTTTACAGAAGGAGTGACGTTTTATTTTGCATTTCACGAATTAATAATGCTTAAAGTACTTTGGACGAAGTATTTAAGTTGTCATTACACGGAGTGGAACACAGACTAGAATCGAGACAAAATAAAAGAGAGACAATTTATGGAATGTGTTCCATCATTCCTAAACCAAGACGTAGATAGTTAAACGATTTACATTTAATAGGTTTAGTGAGAATGTCGGCTATATTGTCGACGGACGACACTTTTTCGATAAAGATATGTCCTTTCTAGACATTATTACAAAGAAAGTGGTGACGTATTTCGATGTGTTTAGTTCGAGAGTGTTGCACCCAGTTTTTGATAAGGTCAATCGAGCCTTTATTATCGCACATGATACTTGGTACTATCTACCGACTCACACTCTTCATCTTTCGTGAGTTTAGTATCCGAGGACATGGGGGTTTTTATTAGTTTAGAATCTTCTAAGCCAAATTTCTTAAGCATTTCTTTAATATATCTAGATTGATTAAATAAGATACCGTCTTCCATTTGTTTTATTTGTAATCCAAGAAAGAAGTTAAGTTCACCCATCATGCTCATCTTGAACTATGATTTTGGCAAATTCATCACACATGTCTTGACAAGTCAAACCGAATATAATGTCGTCGACATATATTTGAATGATTATGAGATTTTAACTTTTCTTTTTAGTAAAAAGTGTGTTATCTACCATTCTCATTTTGTATTCATGTTTAATAGGAAAACCTTTTTAATTTATCATACCAAGCTTTGGGTGCTTATTTAAGACCATATAAATCTTTCTTTAGTTTATAAACATGATCCGGTTTCTTAAAGTCAATGAATCCTGGAGGTTGTGCCACGTATATCTCCTCATTGATAAAACCGTTCAAGAATGCACTTTTTACATCCATTTGGAATAGCTTAAAAAATAAAGCACGAGCATAAGCTAATAGTATTCTAATAGACTCAAGTCTGGCAACTGGGGCATAAGTTTCATCATAATTGATCCTCTATTGTTGGTTATAGCCTTGAGCAACTATCCTAGCATTATTTCGAGAAACAACACCGTTCTCGTCTAACTTATTTCTAAACACCCACGTAGTTCCTATGATTGTCATATTCCTAGGTTGTGGTACTAACTCCCAAACATCGTTTGCAATTAATTGATTTAATTCTTCTTGCATAGCGATTATCTAATTTTTGTCCGTTAAGGCTTCATTCACATTCTTAGGTTCTATAGTTGATATAAAACAAAAGAAGTTACTTTGGTTTTGGGCTTGTGACCTAAGGGTTCTTTGGTTAAGGTTTCCTATGACATTTTCTAATAGATGGTTCCTAGATTCCTTAATATTGACTATTTCGTTAATCTCTAAAGTTTCATCCTCAATGTCATTTTCTAGGTTTTTCTTTTCGGTAACCTCAATTGCTTCTTGTTCATCTAAGTCATCATCAACCAAGGGTGATGTCTTAGAGGGTAGAGGAGTGTCATCGAATGTCACGTTGAGCGATTCTTCAACTTTCCTAGTGTGTTTGTTAAGGATGATGTAGGCTTTACTATTTTGTGAGTAACCTAAAAAGATACCTTCGTATGACTTTGGGTCAAAGTTTGTAAGGTAATCTTTAGTGTTTAAAATGAAACACTTGCTTCCAAACACTCTAAAGTAATTTAGAGTAGGTTTCCTACCTCTTAAGAGTTCGTAAGGTGTTTTTCCTAAAATGGCTCTAATTAGGATTCGGTTGAGAATGTATGTTGAAGTGTCTACTGCGTTACACCAAAACTTTTGTGGTAACGATTGCTCATTCAACATAGTCCTACTCATTTCTTGAAGTGTCCTATTTTTCCTTTCAACCACGCCATTTGATTTAGGGGTGCATGGAGCTGAGAAGTTATGTGTAATACCGTTGGCATTACAAAACTCTTTAAATTGCACCTCATTATCAAATTCCCTACCATGGCCGGTTCTTATTGACACTATTGTACATCCTTGTTTGTTTTGTATTTTCTTACTAAATATTTCGAATTGATCGAAAGCTTTGGTTTTATCCTTAAGGAATCTAGTCCAAGTATACCTAGAGTAGTCATCTACTATGACTAAAGTGTAGTGGTTTCCTCCGTAACTCCGTACATTGGATGGACCAAAGAGATCCATATGAAGGAGTTCTAAGCATCTAGTCGTTGAGACTGTATTCTTATCCTTATGACTAGCGTGAGCTTGCTTTTTAATTTTGCAAGCATCATAGAAGTGTTGATCAAACTTAAGCTTCGGTAAGTTTCTAACTAATTTCTTAGATGCTAATGATTGAATGAGACGCATATTTGCGTGACCTAATCTCCTATGCCACAACGTGGAGTTTTCATCAATCGTTGCTAGACAAATTTTGTCTTTAGGCTTATTTCCTAATTTCATCACATATAAGACTTTTTTCCTAATACCTCTACCTATGACCTTACCATCCTTAGTAATTTCACTATCATGTTCAGAGAAAGTTACTCTACACTTATTATCACATATTTGTCCTATACTTAATAAGTTAAATCTTAAGTTATCTACATGCTTCACATTATCTATTTTGAGAGAGTCATTCGAAATCGTACCTTTGCCAATGATGTTACCGCAAAGATTACTCCAAAAAATAACATTACCTCCGTTGTATGCCTTGTAGCTTGAGAAGAGCTTTCGGTTACCCGTCATGTATTAGGAGCATCCGCTATCCTTTATCCACTCATCGGGTTCCAAGTCGACTCCAAGGCATATCTATTTATACAAGACAACACCTCAAATATTTGGTCCCCAATATCTCATGGGTCCAAAGTTGTTAGTGCTAAACATCCCTTGCATTTGATGCAATTGGTTGGGATGTGGAAATGGAAGACACATTTCCCATGGCATGCAACTTTGACATGGGAAGTTGTTCCAAGTTACAGGAAAACCATGAGGTTGATTTTGTCGACCAATGTTTCTTTTTGGTTGCGGTGTTTTAGGACGATGATAATTATTTATAACTCTTCTAGGTGGTGGAGTTTTTGATCTAAAATTTAGTTTTGAAAATCCAACTCTGGGTTTTGATAATGGCTTACAGACTAGTAACAGAAACTCTTACATTGTTTACTATTATGTGTTTTGGTCTAGGACCCAAAATAGATTTTTGAAAAGACACATTTTTCTCATATCCAGGTGTACCAACTGGTGGCGGTCCCATAATTGTTTTGGGTCCGCCTGAACACTTTGGGGGCCACCCATATTTATGGGACCTCCATCAGAAGACGCCTTTCTGAGCTTTCATAAGTTTTATTTCTTTAGTTCCATTAGATGATGCTTCAAATGAATTAAATCCTAAACCCAATTTTTCACCGGAGGGTTTTTGATTACTTAACATTTCATTTAGACATTGTGTGCTCTTTTCAAATTTATTTAATCTAGTGACTTCCTCTTTGAGTTTTTCATTCTCAATTTTAAGCATTTAACACTTTACACATTCGAGATCAACTCCCTTGTTTTTCTCGAGTGTAGACACTTTTTCCTTTAGAACACTAAGTTCTTTTTCTAAATTATTTCTAGTGGCTTTTAATCTTTTGTTTTTAGTGATTATCTTTAAACTCATTTTGCACAGTTTGTCATATACATTATCTAGCACTAAGTCATCTATTGACGAATTCTTATCACTAAAGTAGGAGGATTCAGAACATACCTCACTTGATGCTTGAGCTACTAGACACGTTTCGTTATTGACTTTCTCATCATCTTCTTCACCGCTATCACTCCAAGAACCTTCGACAAATGCTATTTGGTTCTTGTCTTTCGGTGGTTTTGGACATTCTCCAATAAGATGATTGGGGTCGCCACATCTAAAGCATTTTATATCACTTTTACCGTTTTTGTCATCTCGGCTTCTTTGAAACGTCTTTTTGTCGTTCGAGTGATGTCTCACGATTACCTCTTCTCTTGAAGCACTTCATGATGTCTCTTCCGCCATGGCGTTTCTTGTCTTCACTTCCGGAAGTTCGGAACACTCTTCATCACTAGATTCTTTCTTAGCCTTTAAAGCAAAAGATTACCTTTCAACTTTTGCTTTGCCTATTTCGGAATCTTTCTTGATGATCATTTCGTGAACTTTGAGGTTTCCAATAAGTTCATCAAGAGATAGTGATGTTAAGTCTTTCGACTCTTCAATTGCAGTGACCTTTGCTCTCTATTTAGGATGTAGAGCCTAAGAAATTTTCTAACACAGTTTTTGCTAGAATAACCTTCATCAAGAGCTTTTAGACTAGTAATAATATATCAAATCTAGCAAAAGCATTATCTATAGATTCGTCTTCAAAATGACGAATTATTCATATTGTTGAACAAAGGTCGATTCTTATTACTTTGACTTGACTATTACCTTGGTGGTGTATTAACCTTGTTTTCCAATTTTTTTGTCGTATTACATCATGAAACTTCTATATACTCTTTTTCTAGGCCAAGCATTATAAATATCCATTTTCGTTTCGTTCTTTTTCGCAAGTTTTTTTAAGATCAATCACTTTGTTTTTCGAAGGGATAACACCTTATTAATATGTTTTTGGATAGTTCTATAGGTTCCAATCTGTGTTCCTACCCAGCCAAAGTCTCGATCTTTTGATTTAACATAGTCTTCGAATCAATTTTTCCAAATAAATAAAAACTATCACTTTCAAAAAGTGGTGGTCTTTGCATAAATTGCCCTTCTAGATATTTGTTAGAATCCATAGATCGATCCAAGCTTTAAAATACAGTATATTTTAAAAATATTGAGTGACCTTGGCTTCTGATACCAATTGTGGAAACGAGAAGGGGGAGGAGGGTTAAAATAGTTTACAGGTTCGTTTTCGTTTTAAATGTTTGCTTTTAAAATGCTTAGATTCGAGTAATATGTTTAACCAACCAACAATATGAATCAACCAAGTAAATATCTAAACTAATAGTAAATAACAATCGAAACAATATAAAGAGATGATAGAAGGAACAATCAAACCAAGACACCAAGATTTATAGTGGTTCGGCTACGAAGCTCTTCTTCGCCCTACTCCACTCCCCGAGTATCCTACTCGAGATTTCACTATGTCAACAAGCTCCCTTCAGGCGGAGAAAACCGTTTACACGTCGCTTACGTTATTTTCCGACACTAAGCTAAATGTCGAGTCATAATCTTAGCTAGAACCAATCTACCACTTCACAATCACTACACGATCACTAGATCCTATCGGATTTACACAATATCTGAATCACACAAATACACAAGATAATTACAATAGATTTTTGATACTTAGAAGAAAAGAGGAGAGATCACTAATCAACACTTCATTTCTTGACGAATACGAGTGTTCTTCTCTTGCACTTGATTAGAAGGAGAGGTTTAGGAAGAAGAGATTAGAATCACTTGAAAGATTCAAGAGATGTTAGTGATCAAGATATTTAGTGAGAGAAAGAAGGTTTTTAGAGAGAGAAAGAAGTGTGAGAAAATTCGTGCAAAGAGGTCTGATTTTCTGCAAGGAATGGAGCAGTATTTATAGGCAGGAAAATCCAACGGTCACTGGCGGCGGTCTCGGCGGTCCCAGATATATCTGGGGGCCGCCAGGCCTTTAAGGGGGCTGCCCAGTAGACTACACTCCCTTTTTTGTCTTTTTGTGGGGAAAGTTGTATCTGATATAGAAGCTTCCGTTTTTGGGGGAAAATTTGAATTTCAAATTTTAAGTTTTTTAATAAAAAAAATTTTAATTAGAGAATATTTTGTATAATTAATTTGTGAAATTCTTTTGTAAAAATGTAATGGATAAAAGAAAAATATTTTCTTGATCACTAATCATACTTAATGATTTGTTTGTTCATACCTTAAGTGATTACTAATCTTAGAAATGGAATTTTACGATTAATAATTTGTAAACGTTTAATTTTATCATAAACGTTTTTATATTTTGTTATTATCAAAACGCTGAGAGGTCGAAAATTATAAATTACGTTTTTAGACATTATTTGTATTAACATACTTATATGTTACTAGACCTGATATTGCTTATGATGCTTATTGTTTGAGTCAGCATATGCATGCTCATCTCTCTAGGTACCGGCATACAATTTAACAAAGGTGATTGGGTCGGTCTGCATGCTGTTTCAGATGTTGCGTGCCCTGTTTCTAGAAAGCATGTCTCGGGATTGTGTGTTTATTTTTGTAACAATCTTAGTTCATGAAAAAGTAAAAAGTAAGCAACAATATCAAGGTCTTTAGTCTGAGTATAAATGTCTTGCTTCTACTACTTGTGAAATTATTTGGATTTCAAAAATTCTCAAGGATCTTGATATTGAGGGCTTGTTTCCTGTTGACTTATATTGTGATAGTAGTTTTGCAATTCAAATTGCAGCAAATCATGTGTTTCATGAGAAAACTTAATATTTTGAAATGAGTATTGTTATATCGTCCTACATTTTCTTTTTATACATCCTCCTACCCATACAAAAATATTACAAGTGTTTTCCACTCATTATCTCTCTTCATCTCTTTTCATCTGGACCGTTAGTTTTTTCAAATGTTAGGATCGTGACAGTAGGAGGATATATAGGAGGAAATATCATTTCTCTTTTGAAATTGATTTACATTTGGTGAGGGAAAATGTTTCATCTAAGGTTATAATCTTAGATTACGGAATTTTCATTTTTCTTCCTCTTTTTGTGCTCCAACAAGGACGTGTTGGAATCAACTGTAGTGACACACTCCATGTATTCTTTAGTAAAAAACCCCCAACCCCCCCCCCAAATCATATTCAGTTCATGGTTTTTAGGGACTTGGTAATTTTTGAATATTTTTTAAGGTTGCTTCATTTGGGTTACGAATTATGACAAATGATCCTTGTCTAGAATAATTTTGCCTTGAATACACTATGGTTTCTTTGATCCCCACTTAAATCACTGATTCGAATGCAAACCCGTATATTAAAATGCATGCACATTCATTAGCAAAAGAAGGTAACTTAAGTAAAGATATAGACTTAAGTTTATTAAACAAGATGCGAATTTTACAAAACTAGAAAAATAGGATCTCAGGCAATTTAAGAACCTGAAGACACCACTACTGCACTACATATGAATGTATAAAGTTATAAACTAACAAATTCTACGTCCAAGGGGAATGTGTGTACGCATATAAATAGTATATCACTGGACTTTATAATTCTGAACATGTATTTCAAGTCCAATTTCAACCCGTCATGTGCTAAAAGTGTGCGATATTATAGGTTCAGTTCAAGTATCATAAGACACTAAGTCCAAAATGTCTACTAAAAACACATGTTTTACTAATGGAACATATATGTAGAAGATTGGTAGTATTGTAATTTTACTTAACCATCAAGTACAATCCATATGATCAGTGATCTTTTAACTTATACAAACCGTAAGTGAATCTTTTAGGCTTGAGATATTGGGAAGATCCTTGTTTCACCCTCCTCTTTTTTCGATCTAGTTTCCATTTGCTCTTGCTGCTTTTATCGAATTCCCTAATTATTCTTCCATGGCGGATTTCTCGTTTTTCTTCCTCTTTTTGTGCTCAAACAAGGACGTGTCGGAATCCTTAACTGAATAGAACATCGGGCCAAACTCTGCCAGCCAATGTGGTTCAACTGTAGTCACACACTGCATGTATTCATTAGTAGTCAATATAAGTTATGGTACACCACATAATCTGGAATGTCGGCCAACCCATGTAAAGCCAAGGTTGGGTACAAATGGCACGGCATCCCGTTCCTAATATTTATGGTTTACCCGAAATCCCTTTTGGTTTTGCAGTGTGTATGGGGGAGCAGCTGAGCAAACTCGCTTTCTGAATGATTGTCCACAATTAGAACCACGATGTATCATTGTGAGCCGGATTCTTGAGCTTTTTCAATAAGTCAAGCAATGAGATCTCACTTCCGAAACCTTTCGTTGGCTTCACTTGTAGGTAATGAGTTTACACCAGGGTTTACTAGGTAATTTGTTAGCTTTCATTGCTGTAGATGTCGAGTTAAGGTCAAATGATCGGATTTCAGGCACGGAAAACACTTGTATGTGCGCACACTTTCTTCTGACGGTCTTTTGGATAAAGAATCACAGACAGGACTAACATTCAGCAGCTATCTTGTAACACCCCCAATTGAGTCGAGCGGAATCAGGGTCCGGCGTGTTACTTCTCAGATCCAATAACACATGATAATATAAGACACCGACCCAAAAGTCGTTTAAAACTGATACATTGGATTTAAAAAGTATGTGTTCCAAAAGCTCCCGAAGCTTTACTTGTTTTTGTTCTTATTACAAAGAATTTTCCCAGCCCTCTTAACAGATACACAAATGTAATGCGACTAAATCTTAATGCATGACTTCAAATAGAACCACCAATGTATCTTTCGCACCTAGTGCTTAACGACCTCCTGAAAAACAATGCTATTTAAAAGCGTCAAATAAAGTTGGTGAATTTCATAGGTTATGTATAATGTCTATGCAGGACCGCAAGTACTTTCCCAATGAGAATGCAAACATATGCAGACATCACAAAATGCAATTACTTTGCCAAGCGCATTGACACCGACATGCTTGACATAATTGAATACAATATATAAATCATTGCGAGCTACATTTGCCGTGATGGATGTTCATCCCATACTCCAGTATCCGACATGATATAAGTTCATTCCTGTTGTAGTAGTCACCTGAACGGGGACGGTCAACCCAAATAGATCTTATTCTTTAATCATTCGCCGGCTCACCTTTTCCAGTACTTGTCTAGTTCATGATTCACGGGCCTAGTGGGTTAATCGTACTTAGGCAACAGTAATCATGATAAAAATGTACACTTGCGTCCAATTTGTATAAAACATGCATAGGTTTTCACCCCCAAAACTTGTGTATATTTAATAATTGTAAAAACCATGGGGCTATGAACTCACCTTGAGTGAGTAAACTGCATAAACATATTATCCCAAGGTAAAACGCGTCACGCTCACGCCCGAATGCATACCTAGTTAAGATAGGTCGTCATCGTATTCAAGTTACGTTGTCTATACAACAACTGTATATAAGCCTTATATAGTTATATCGTATATCGTCTCGGCTATCTAATTTAAGGGTCATGACATGACGTTGAGGGAGTTAGTACACTTTTTTAAATCGTAAAGCCAACAACTCGTCAATACGCCTCGAAGAAGCCTCATTATGAAATTCCCTGTAATATAGCACTTTGATATCTAATAACAATTATATTCTATATAGCTATATCACCATCTAATCGTTTACGTGAAATCGTATTTATAAAGTAAAAATGTTTATAATTACGCCTTTAGCAAAAATGACATAACTTTGTCGTTTTAAGCCCGTTTCTCGCGTTTCTTACGCCCACGCTTTCGTATTAAGATGAGTGATCATTAAACTTCACAGTTTTATGTTTTTGAGATTCTGTGATGAAATAGTGTTTTCTGTTCATAACAGCTAAAAAAATCGTTTTTATACTTTTAATTAAGTAAACACTGTTTTAGGTATCGTATTCGTTATAGCTCCGTTTTTAGCGATTCTTTAGAACACGTTCTCGTAATTGAAAGTTTTATCATATTATTGATGTTTACAAAGTATAAGTTACTGCCATGAATAGTAATTTTTATAAAATTTATTTTATAAAGTATTTAGCGTCGTAAACTCGTAACTAGCGTATCTTCTTCGTTATAAATCGGATTTTCGAGTTTCTTATCATTTTGGAATCCTCATGAGATGTAATATCTTTATAAAACATAATATGGGTGCTTCCAAAATCGAACCAAAACAGAAAGTTTGAGGTTTTGTGATTTAGACATGTTTTAAGCTTGATTTTTGTACCATTAAGCTTCAACACCTTATTACAACTACTTCACAACATTTCTATCTTATGTTTTACATATATAAAGTCTATTAGATCATACTTTACTCAAGTGTGTTCAAGATAACAAGTTTAACTATCATTTTCATTTGTAACTCATAAGTTAACTTTTAGAAACCCTAATTTGCTCATAAACATGTTTATACTTAAACAACATGTTAAAACACTTATACATCCCCTTTTAACATCATATTAGCATCCATGTGACATGTAAATAAGTTATAAAAATTAATTCATTATACATATTCATTTTACATATTCAAAAGTACCCTAGATGGTGATTTAACTAAGTAAAGCATATGAACACATAAAATCTTAAATATGAATAGATTAAGCTTTTGATATAACCTTGTGTGGATGAGTAGAGAAAAGAATAATCAATCACACCCTTGTGATTAACAACCTTGGCGGCTTAAAAAATATAAGGTTTGTGACAACCCTAATTTCAACCAAAACAACCTAATCTTGCACTATCTATTTGAAACCCTTTCAAAGCTTAACCAATCCTTCAATTCTTCTTAGAATACCTTAAGTATGATATGTAAACACTAATATGGTGAAAGAAAATCAAACTATGGATTGTGTTTGATAAGGGTTTTGAGCGTGGTGGTTGTTATAAGAGAGAATGGAAGATTTGTGTTTTGTTTACACCTTGGAAATGAACATCTATGTGTTACTTGATAGCTTATATAATGAAAATATCTAATCTAACCTAACCATGGTCACTTTACTAAAACTGCATGTGTAAGTTGAAATAGTTCCCTATAAATCTAGATATTAATAATTATCTAGATATTTAGGGCAAGTGTATTGCAAACCAGTTAATACTCTGGGTCATATCTTCTCCTAAAATTCGGCACCAGATATCATTTTAAGTGATGTTATATTGATTATTTTGTGTATTGGGTATAATCGTGGGTATTCGTTTAAGTGTAGTTAGGTTTTGGTGCTTCCGGGAATACCGAAACGCATTTTATCGTGAAACGTAAGCATTTTACGTAACCAATAAAAATAAGATGAACAAAGTTGATAATTATCCTTATAATAATCATTTAACACTTGATTAATGTAAACATTTTAATTGTTTAATGCCCGTTTTCATTAGAATGATCAATTGTGTAGTTTACGCGATTTAGCCAGTAACCGGTTACGGTTTAAAAGCAAACGCGTAAAACCCTAAAAATAAATTGTGGATTACATAATGTCGTACAATGACCTAAAATATGAGGTGTTATAGTCTTCCCCCGTTAAATGAGCCTTGTCCTCAAGGCCTGCGGTCTTGGTGAAGAGGTGTGGATATTTCTTCCTGAATTGATCTTCACGTTCCCACGTAAACTTAGGTCCCCGCCTAGAGTTCCATCGAACCTTGACAATTGGGACACGGCTTTGCCTCAATTGTTTGACTTCGCGATCCATGATTTCTACAGGCTCTTCAACAAAATGAAGCTTGTCATCTACTTGCAGTCCTTCCAACGGAACGACTAATGGATCGTCAGAATAACATTTCTTTAAGTTGGATTCCTTTGGAAAACGTATGTGGACCCTGCTCAGCTCTTGAGGAAGCTCAAGCTTGTAAGCAACGGCTCCAACCTTTTTCAATACTTTGAAAGGTCCGACATATCTGGGGTTTAACTTCCCCCGTTTGCCAAAACGTACGACCCCTTTCCAAGGCGAAACCTTTAGCATAACTTTATCTCCAACTTGAAACTCCATCGGTTTACGTTTTAAATCGGCGTAGCTCTTTTGTCGATCTCGAGCGGTTTGAATCCTTTGTTTGATCTGGATGATCCTCTCCGTTGTTTCTTGCACTAATTCTGGACCAGTGAGTTGAACTTGTCCAACCTCGGCCCAACACCACAACGGCGTGAACGGACACTTTCGACCATAAAGTGCTTCAAACGGTGCAGCCTTAATGCTAGCATGATAACTGTTATTGTATGAAAACTCGACTAATGGTAAATGTTTAACCCAACCATTTCCAAAGTCGATTACGCAAGCACGTAGCATATCCTTGAGAGAGTTTGGATTGTTCTCTCGCTTTGTCTGTCGTTTGCGGATGATATGCAGTAACTCATTATCCAAAACTTGTACCAAAGCCTTTGATGTGACCTCCAGAATTTATGCGAACTGAGGAAATCACGATCAAGTATGATTGAGACAGGTATTCCATACTTCGTGACTACTCTTTTAGGTACATTCTCGCCAGTTATCCATGGATCCGTTTCCCTCTATTGGCTAAAAATGCAGTCTTTGTAAGTCGGTCAACGATCACCCAAATAGGTAGTCATAACCTTTGTGACGACTGAGGAGGCTTCGTGACATAAAATCCATTTCGTATTGTTGTCCCACTTCCTTGAGTACTCGGGTTGTACTAACAAACCCGATGGTCTCTGATGTTCGGCCTTGACTTAGCACAGGTCAAACATTGTAACATAGGTGGCGATGTTAGCTTTCATATTGGGCCACCTATATAGTCTCTTCATATCCTGGTACATCTTGTCAGATACCAGGAGGAATAGAGT
Organism: Tanacetum coccineum; assembly: GCA_026074375.1. NCBI lineage: Eukaryota > Viridiplantae > Streptophyta > Magnoliopsida > Asterales > Asteraceae > Tanacetum > Tanacetum coccineum. Next base: position 4,480 of record BQNB010036800.1, on the reverse strand, counting down.
ATTTTGGACTTGTGCGGACTCGTCGCGAGAATGATCAACAGTCTTTATGGTCGCCTCATAACATGGTAACCAACTCCTGCCATTTAAGACATGTCCATCCGCACTTGGTTCCATACTTTTTCCGTTTAAGTTCCTTCGGATCTTTTGAATTCTCAACCAAATATTTCCTCCAACATTCCTCCTTTTGATGTTCTCGGCTTTCGTGCTTCTAGTCTGAGCTTTCAAGATTGTTTTGGAAGATCCAAGCAACTGAGAGAGTAGTCTATCATCTAGAAGGGCCCGATTAGCCTTAGGACGTTTCGTTCTTTCACTGCTCAGAGCACAGATCTGCAAACGATTACATTGCGCCTTCCCTGGGTGATAACGAAGTCGCCCACATCGGTTCATCACATTCGCTGGCGAACGTCTATATCCAGCGACGTTTGCTCTTCGCTGTATTTAATCTACTCTTCCTGATCAAGAATTTGTTGTAAACTTTTGTGATCTCGCAGTGACACACCGGTGGCTAGCGAGTTGGCTTCTCGTTGCTAAGATTTAGTAGCCTTCCGAAATTTTTAGGTCTGGTATGTTTGGAGTTTGGAGATAGGGGAGATGGTGGCAGTGAAGCAGCTACTGTTGCCTTGCCCAGGGTTGGGTAGTCGTAAATCATTTGGGCGTTCGGATTTAGTTCTTTTTCATGAGATTCTTCAGTAGAACTGGGCGTGATGCATTAAGAAATCACCCACGCCCGTTTTCTTCTTATGCATCAGTCTACAACGCTCCATAAAACCTTCCTGTGAAGCTCTTCGCAGTATGCGATGAAATCTTCGATTCCTCCTCAGGTCAAGGCTCCAGGCATGATTGGCTTGCACTCGCACAGCTTCTGCTTCAACAGTTGAACAAAAGCTGTTCTCTGTTTTATCGCCCCCAATCAAACTTGACACCACTTTATGGAGTTAGTAGTTTTAGTTTGGTCATGGTCTTGCCGAATCTTTGAAAACACCTTGATGAATCTTCTATAATAGCACGGCATGCCCAATAATTGAGCTGATATGCGATTCTATTGTTGATGTTTTAGGAGACGCCCATTCTTTGATAGATTCATTCTTGGCAGGGTCAATTCGTGAATACTCGACAGTCAATCACCGGACCGTGAATTGTACCCTGGCAAATCCAGAATCCACACTTGGAGAATCGAGAAAGCTTGGCGTACATAATTCTTAGTTCTTAGTATTTCAGATCTGCCTAAGGTGTTCTTCATGTTCCTTTCTACTTTTGGAGTTGAAAGTAGATCAAAATGTCATCGATGTAGGACAATTACAATTGTCCTGATACGGTTTACACTACCCGGTTCATATGGTCGAGGAACATGAACCCGGACGGGCCGGTTGCATTAGTCAAACCAAAAGACATGACTTGGAATTCATGTGACTGTATCGAATATGTCCTTCATGAATTGCATAGTCTTGGGAGTCTTCTGTCTTGAACTCTCAACTGGTGTATACCCTGACCTCAGATCGATTCTTTGAATTATTACTCGCCACTTGCAGCGCTGGACGAATTCGGTCATCGATCCTTGGGAGTGGGTAACGGTTCTTCACTGTTACTTTGTTCACATTCCCTATAAATCTATGCAATTCCGGAAGGACCCACCTTTATTCTTACAAACAGAACCGGAGCTCCCCAGGGTGAGGAACTTGGTCTTATGAAGCCTTTGTCCGTAAGTTCCTGTAGTTGCTCCGCTAGCTCCTTCATTTCGGACATCGCAAAATGTAATTACGTTTGCCTAAGCTCATGACACCGAAGCTTGACATAATTGAATACAATATATAAATATTGCGTACATTGCGTGCTTGATGTTTCACCCGTAACATCAGTATCCGACTTGATATACGTCATTTCCAGTGATAGCTAGTCACACGGGAACGGGAGGTTCTAAATCCCAAATAGATCTATCTATAAATATATTCACGCTCACACATTCAGTAATTGGAATTTCATGATTATGGGCCTAGTGGTTATCGCCTACTTAGGCAACACGTTTAATCATGATAAAATTGTTACACTTGCTTCCAATTTGTTAAAACCTGCAATTGTTTCTCACCCCAAAAAACTGGTGAATTTATATTGTTAAAACATGGGGCTTATGAACTACCTTGAGTGAGTAATCGATACAAAATATCCCCAAGTAAAATAAGCGTCACTCTATACGGCCCGCCGATGCAACCTAGTTATATAGGTCGAATCCGTATCAAGTTACGTTGTCTAACAACAACTGTATATAATCATTTATATAGTTATCATCGTTACTATCGTTCGGGCTATATAATTTAAGAGAAGGTCATGACATGACGTTTACGAGGAGTTAAGGGACACTTTATAATCGTAAATCCAACAACTCAGTCAATACGACATCCGAGAGCTCTCATTATGAAATTCCCTAGTAATATAGCACTTTGATAACTAACTAACATATATATTTTATATAGCTAGTATCACCACATCATAATCAGTTTACGGTTGTAATCGTAATTATAAACGTAAAAACGTTTAAATTACGCCTTTAGCAAAACTGACATAACGTTCGTCGTTTTAAGCCGTTTCTCGCGTTTTTCTTAGCCCACGCTTTCGCTATAATTAAGACGAGTGATCATAAAAATCACATTTTTTATGTTTTGGAGATTCTGTGATGAAGTGTTTTACCTGTTCATACTAGCTAAAAATTCTTTTTTTTTTTATACTTTTAATTACGTAAACCCCGTTTTTAGCGTATCTTATTCGTTTAGCTCCGTTTTTAGCGATTCTTTCGAAAACACTATTCTCGTAATTGAAAGTTTTCATCTAATATATTGATGTTTACAATGTTATAGGTTACTGCCCATGAATAGTAACTTTTTTAAAATTTATTATTATAAAGCTAGATTTGTCTTCGTAAACTCATAACTTAGGTATCTTCTTCGTTATAAATCGGATTTTCGAGTTTCTTATCATTTTGGAATCCTCATGAGATGTAATATCTTTATAAAACATAATATGGGTGCTTCCAAAATCGAACCAAAACAGAAAGTTTGAGGTTTTGTGATTTAGACATGTTTTAAGCTTGATTTTTGTACCATTAAGATTCAACACCTTATTACAACTACTTCACAAACATTTTATTCTTATCTGTTTTTACATATATAATCTAATAGATCATACTTTACTCAAGTGTGTTCAAGATTAACAAGTTTAAATATTATTTTTATGTGTAACTCATAAGGTTAACTTTTAGAAACCCTATTTTGCTCAAATAAAATGTTTATTACCTCTAGCAACATGTTAAAAACTTATACATCCCTTTTAATCATCATATTAGCCATCCATATGACATGTAAATAAGTGTACAAAACAATGATCATAAGTAAATATTCATTTTACATATTCAAAAGTACCCTAAATGGTGATTTAGCTAAATATAACATATGAACACATAAAATCTTAAATATGAATAGATTAAGCTTTTGATATAACCTTGTGTGGATGAGTAGAGAAGAGAATAACAATCACACCCTTGTGATTAACACTCTTGGCTTGAAAATATAGGATGAAAACCCTAATTTTCCCAAGAAACCCTAATCTTGCAATATCTTGTTAAAACCCTTTCAAAGCTTAACCAACCCTTCAATTCTTCTTAGAATACCTTAAGTATGATATGTAAACACTAATATGGTGAAAGAAAATCAAACTATGGATTGTGTTTGTTAAGGGTTTTGAGCCGTGGGGTGTATAAGAGAACAAAGGAAGAGTTTTTGTGATTTCTTTGTTAAGGAATGAAGTAAATGAGTTTTCTACTTCATGTGCATGCATATTTATACTACTAATGAGATATTATGAAGATATTTGATGTCTAGTGGAAGTATGCAAGGTGGAAGGACTAGGAAAGAAAGTGGAAGCTTACTTTGGATAAGTTTGGCTAGTCATGAGATCAAGTTGATGCAAGATGCATGTATGAAGATATTTGTGAAGTTCTTGGTCTCATCTTGGCTTATCCTAGTCATATTACACGAAATATATGTATATGTATAAGTTAGATATGTATTTGATCATTTATATAATGTATACTTGTATTATATAAAGTATAATGTAGTATAGACTTAGAAAAATGTATAACTTGTACATTGTAAGTTATGATTTGAATTCCTTCATAATGAATATGTATAAAGTGATAAATACTTGAAGTTTTAAATAAACTTTAAGTATTGAGTACAAATTTTGGGTATTTGATGAAGCGTAGATAAGTTAACGTGCTTCCGGGAAGGCCTAAACGTATTAATCGCGAAACGTAAACACTTAACGTAACTGATTCGTAGTTTTACACACGAAAAATATATATAAAATATAATACTTTTAAAAGAGAAATTAAAAAGATTACCAAGTTACCTTTGATAAAATTCACTCTCAAAAATATATATAATATAATATAAAATACGTATGTTTAACCGGGTAAGATATGATCACCCGG
>BQNB010036799.1:0-49877 GCA_026074375.1 Tanacetum coccineum | reverse complement strand
CTATCCGATATGCTCGGACTCGAAAATGGCAACTAGTTAAGTCACTCGTTTAAACTTGACAAAATAAAACACTTTTTATGAAAACGCGCAATTAGACCAAGACGCTCGTTTACCCTACATGTCTATCGACTAACCTCAAGATCACAAGGATTCGGAATATACTTCCTTCACTTGATTAGCACAGTGTGTAACACCCCAAAATCGGGTCGCAGCGAAACAAGGGTCCGGGAGTGTTACTTCATAGATGAGTAGCACAAGATATGAAAGAACGACCTCTAAATGAGTCGTTTAAAAATGATACATTGAATTAAACTGAAATGTTGTTACAAAAGCTCCATGTTCAAATTGTTCATCCATGAAAAGTAAAGATTTTGATACATAACAAATATCCCCAAAATGTAATGCATTTAAATCACTATTGCAATATGACTCCAAAATGATGCATCCAATGTATTCACATTCTTATGTTCTTATTGACCTGAGAAAAACATGCTTTAAAACGTCAACATAAAGTTGATGAATTCACATGTTTAAATAATGTATAAAGTAGGACCATAAGATTTTAAGTGCGCAATAATGTAACACATACAATATCACAAAAGGTAATTACGAATGCACTAAGCTCATGACACTTAAGCTACAACATGTATGTACTTGCAATTTAATGCCAATAATGTGCCCGTGTAGATGTTCAACCCGCAACATCCAAATCCGACATGGTATACATCTGTTAGTTCAGTACCGCCGAAACTAGTGAGCGCTACTCACCCGAAAGGGGATGTCAATCCCAAATAGATCTATTTATAACACTCGCGCTTACACCGAGTAATTAACAGTTCATGATTCATGGGCATAGTGGGTTATCGCTACTTAGGCAAACTCGTAATTTATTTTAAAGTGTACTAGCGTCCAAATGTATAACAATGCATGTTTCGCACCCCGAAGGTTGTAAATCATTGGAATTGTATAAAATGAGGCTATGAACTCACCTTAAGTGATGGTATGAATGTATTGATTCTAGAAAATCAAATAAGTGAAACGTCATGTGAAATCCGAAGGCAACCTAATTAATTATAGGCCGTATGAGAATGTATACTTGACAAATAATACACAATATAAATTATAGAGTTATATCACCACCTAATAGTTTTAGTTTAATTTATAAATGTTGAAACAATATTTAAATCGTGCTTGATAAATAAATGTCCATGTGTAAGCATCCGTAAAAATATTATCCTTGTCCAATAGTTGATTATTTGTTAATAATACTTGAATTAATATTTTTATAATAATATCATATAAATAGCTTAATCATTTTATAAAATAATATTTATAAAGTTAAAAACATGTATAAATATAGTATAAGTAATACTACATTATTTCTTAATGTTTTTATAGCTCAAACCGACCCGAAACACTCATAAACCACATTTTATATTTCCAACAGCTTCTCGTATTTTTATAAAAATGAAGAAAATAATTTATAAAAGTTAACTAACTTTTATAATTTCTAGTTAAATATCTATACACTTCTAGTCTCTGAAAACTTGATACATTAGTAAAACGTCATTCCGAACAACTTTGTAGTTTTATACTTTCGCCGAATCGGACCCGAACGCCCTCAAAAACTCTGTTTTCAAATTCTGCAGTTTTCCCGCAGTTTCTCACAGTTTTATAAAACCCTGAGAATTTATATACATTTCCCAAATCTTCAAAAACTCATAACTTTCTTGTTTTAATTCCGTTTTGCGTGTTCTTTATATGTACGAAATCTTATCAAGGTAATCTATCAAAATAAAATATTCACAGATTATATAAAAATTTGTACCAAAACAGTTAATTCAAACTGTGTTTGTAAAAAATTGTTTTTATACATTTAATTATTGAAATCTTACAAAATTTATATCTCCTTCGTTATAGCTCTGTTTTGCGAGTTCCTTATATGCACGGAATCGTCTAGAAATTACTATTTTAATCTTAAGCCTTTATATTTTATATAAATTCGTATCTTTACAGAACCTACAAACTGTCCAAATATATATATGTTATAAAAATTGTTTTTATAACTTTATTTTGTACAAGTTTTTTAAATTAACTAATACCACATCATTAGTGTACTTTAAGTCCTCTAAATTGTGTCCAACTATTTATGTCTAATGATTTATGTCCGAATAAAATGTCCTCATAATTATTTATTTATAAACTTTATAAATAAACTTTTAACAATTAAATCACCAATTAATTTTATAAATTAACCAACACTTGTATAAAATATGTTCTTACATTCTAACATATTTTAAACACCTAATCATCATGGTTATGTATTTATTCGATTATGAACATGCTTGTTTTTATTTTATAAACTTTATAAAATAATACTAGTGGTGATGTAACAAAATAATAAATATGAATGTATATAAATGAAGTAATTAAATGAAAGTGTAGGGATTTTGTTAGATCTTATGTGAGTGAATGACGATATGAACACAAATCAAAACCCTAGTTCTTCAACCAAAATCTTTTTTATAAACCCAAATACTCTTTTGAAAACCCTAGCTTTGATTCTTGAAAATCCTTGATACACCTTATATAATAACCCTAATAATACTTAAATACTTGTATTGTTGCTAAAATAAAAACTATAAACTTTCTTGGGGTGGTGTTTTGTGCCGTAGTTTTGAAAGAAGAAACAAGAGAGAAATGTTTTTGATTTACTAATTGCTAAGTGTGTGAAATGGTTCATTAACATCCTCCTTTTATAGTGTAAGAAATACCTAAACCATGTCATAAAACAAGGGATTAAGAAGTGGTTTTATGGTAATGGTACAAGTGCTCTCCTCCTCCCTAGGAGGAGAGGAATGGTTTGTATTAAAGGAAGGGACCAAGGTGCTTGGTTATCCCATGGTTAATGATCCTTGTGATTACATGATGGTTAAGAGTTAAATAGTAGGTAACTTGAAATGACATTAGTGGAGAATTAAGATTTAATTATGTGTTTTGTATAAAGGTGGATGGAACAAGTGTAAGGTAGGATAGAAATGTTATAAATTTTATGTATTGGGTATAAGAGTGGGTATTTGTTGAAGTATAGATGGGTATCGGTGCATCCATGCATGCATAAGTGTATTTTATTGCGAAACGTAACAATTTTACGTAACCAATAAAAATAAAAAATAAAAAGTTATAAATTATCTTCGTAATAATTATATAACACTTGCTTGACATAAACTTTTATTTGTTTGATGATGGTTTACGTTGAATGTTGATTTTTAGTTTACGCGATTTAACTAAACGATGTAAAATAAAAGTAAATGCGTAAAACCCTAAAAATAAATAATGGAAAGTATTAAGTCGTAAAATGACCTAAAATAACGGATTGTTACAATCTTCCCCCTATTAAAGGAGCCTTGTCTGCAAGGCTTAAAATGCGACACTTGTCGGGGGTGCGGTTTTTGTGAAGAGATGCGGGTACTTCTTTCGAAATTGATCTTCACGTTCCCATGTGAACTCAGGACCTCTCCTAGAGTTCCATCAAACTTTGATAATGGAGATACGACATTGCTTTAACCACTTGACTTCACGATCCATGATTTCCACTGGTTCTTCAACGAAGTGAAGCTTATCATCAATATGTATTTCATCCAACGGAATTGCCAACGGCTCGTCGGATAAGCACTTATTTAAATTGGATACGTGAAACGTGTTATGAACCCTGCTTAATTGTTGAGGAAGTTCGAGTCTGTAAGCAACGGTTCCCACTTTTGCTAACACCTTCAAAGGTCCAATATACCTTGGGTTCAACTTCCCCCGTTTGCCAAAATGGATAACCCCTTTCCAGGGTGATACCTTCAACATGACCTTGACACCAACTTAAAATTCTAAAGTCTTACGCCTCACACCGGCGTAACTCTTTGGATGATCACGAGCGGCTTGAATTCTGCTTTTTATTTGAATGATCTTTTCGGTTGTCTCGTGAATAATTTATGGACCGGTAAGCTGAACATCTCCGACCTCGGCCCAGCAAATAGGTGATTGATAACGCTTAAATTATACATGTTTTTATATGCGTTATCAATGATATTATATATATATTGGTTAATTATAAGAACTTTTGGTATAGAATCGAGTATACTTGCTATTGTAGGTTCTAAGTACGTGTCGTGGAAGAAAACAGAAGAAAACACAAATATTTGAAGCTTAAACGAAGAAATAACTGAAGATAAAGATCTCCCGACACCTGTCCACTGTTTTGGCCATAACTTGAGCATAAAAACTCCGTTTGACGCGATTCTGGTGGCCACGCGTTCGGGAAAGAATTCTACACAACTTTGGTTATTGATCTAAGAACTAAAAAGGCATCAAAACCGCCACACAAATAAAAATGTGCGGCGCACTTTTCACAAAATCCCAAGTACGACGCACAAATAAAAATGTGCGCCGCACTTTCAGTCTGCAGCATTAAAAACGTGAATTTAGCCTCAAAAACGTCCACATACAACCTTTGCTTGGTCCCCAAGTAAATTTTACCTTATAAATACCCCTCAAATTCGTCCAATCCAACACACCAATCCATATCTCACACACACAATCTCTAAATCAAGTGGGAGAGGAGGAAAGAGTGGTGAGGATCTTAGGATCCAATGATCCAAACACCCCTTCTCACCACCATGTCACCACCATGCTACCACCACTCTCCACCATGAAATACCACTGATCCACCACCATTATTTAGACACATTCTATCTATTTCAGTATACTAAACATCTTCCTATTTGATTTTTAGAGGATTCACACCAAATTCTCTTAAGATCATCACCATAAACCTGATTTTTAGAAGTTACATAGTATATTTCGGGTTATCTTAAGTAGCTTTTGGTTGTTGTTTGATCATGGAACTACTAGTTTTGGGTTGATGGTTGTTGTAGTCGAAATATTGGTATTGTTACTTTGCTTCTTATATGTGAAACATGAATAATATTTGAATGATTTTGCTATGATTTATGAATATACATGTTTATGAATTCGATGTTATTTTACTTGTATCGTTGCTTATCTTTTGATATATCTTGCAATTGAAATAGGCGAAGGATTAATTGACTTGATATATTTTAAATCATATTGGCCATATGAATCAATATCATGCTTGTGAGAATGGTGTGGTAAATTGATAAACAACCTAAGTAGAATGATGTTTAAGACCTTTCCTTATGTTGACCGACCGGGTTGGGAGGAATTCATATATATGCATATTTGATATAAACCACTCTTAATGCACTAGTGATAATGTAGTATATAGGCCAAAAGGATTATATGTTATCATTGGTAGATATGCTTGTTATTATGATTACCCATCATATATGACTTGTATGCTTTGTTTATATAAAGTCTTACTCTATCTATATCTATTATGTTATGTGGATCATGTCTTGTTTCTTGCTTACTTTATACGCACGTTTTGGCTATTTAATCTGTGACAATCAATTAGCTTTGTTATTTGATAAACAATCTGTGAATTGCTACAAATCCCGTGGAACGACCTGGACTTACCCAATACTATATTACACTCGAATAGGGTATACTTGCCCGAATGTTGTGTTTTTGGCCAAAATCGGTATTTCTAGTTATTATAAATTTAAAGCTTGTAAAAACACACATCAAGTTTTTGGCGCCGCTGCCGGGGATTTGTTTAGTTGTTTACAAATTGTTTGCTAGTCTTGTGCATCTTACGTGTGTTTAAATCTCCTAAAATCTGTTAAAATATGTCTGTTGTTGCAGAAAGTACGGCGCACAATTAACCTTGTGCGCCGCACTTCCCCTGTTCTCGTTTCTTATTTTGTAGGTTTATACCCGAAGTGCGCCGGTTTCACACCAAATTCGCCGTACTTATTTTAAAAATCAACATTTATAAACTCGTCGTACCGTTTTCTGGCAAACGGAACCCAAAAAATCATTTTTCCTCAGGAAGTGCGCCGCACATACAACTTGTGCGCCGGTTTTCCTGAAAACCCAAAAAGTACGCCGCACTTACACCAAGTACGCCGCACTTGCAATTTTGACAAATAGAATTGATTTAAAACCATACTCAAACAACCCCCAAAATTTCTAGTCTCAAGTATGTGTTCATTTGATATCTCATTTATCTGATTATACGCCTTGTATTTGTGAATATTTAGTTGTCGTTCAAAAATAAAAAAAAAACAAAAGATTTTATTTCTATGTTATTTTTTACTTTTATTTTTGCTTTTTGGCATGTTCTTGATTTATATAATAAAATCATGCTTTTGTTAAATTTTAGTTTGTTTTTTGCATTCTATTAAAAAATAAAAAAAATAAATTGTTGTCAAACTCATAGTTACACCGCACTTGTTATTAAGTGCGCGTGTTTTCTCAAACATTAGACCAATATAGTGATTTTATCAAAAATAAATCAATGAGCATTTTATTTCTGTCTCTATCTTCGTAAATATTTGTTATATGTTTGTTTTTTTGTTTTTTTGCATGCTTGCCTGTTTGTGTATGTTTGCCTGCGTTAAAAAAAAATAGGCATAAAAATGTTAAAACTATAAAATCTTAAAAAAATAGATTCGTATATTCTTTTGTTTAGCTGGTGTGTTTGTGTTTGTCTATTAATGTGTTTGCATGTGTTTGTATTTGTGATATTAAATAATAAGTGAAAAAAATCTAAAAATATGTTTTTGTCTTAATAAAACGCCGCACATATGTTGTTGTGCGGCGCACTTGTATCAATTTTTCCCGCCATAGTATTTTGAATTTTTGAAAAATAATAAATAATTAAATTCGATGTACGCCGCACTTTCTTTCAAGTGTGATGTACTTCTGGTCTAAAAAAATCTAAATAGATATATTAGTAAAAAAACAATAAAAAATTTACGTATGTTAGATTTTTGTCTAAAAAAACCAAAAAAAATATAAAGATAAAAATAAAAATATTTTTCATAATTCTATGTTTGTTTTGTAAAGCTTATTATTTTTCTTATTTGCTTTAGGGAAGCAAAACCCTTAAAGTGTGTGGGGGGGGGTGCTTGCGCTTTTTGCACTTATTTGTTACAAAAACAAAAATATTTCGAAAAATTTCACACCAACAATTTATTTTTAATTCAAAAAAAAAAAAATAAATCAAATTATAACAAAATATTATATATATAATAAAAATTACAATTTCTATTCACCTATTACCAATAACCCCCAAAACAAAAAACTAAAATAATATTTCCTCCTCAAACCCTATATTTCTTCAAATAACCTACAAAAACAAAAAAAAAAAAAAAAAAAAAAAAAAAAAAAAAAAAAAAAAAAAAAAAAAAAAAAAAAACCCCCCCCCCCCCAAACAAAAAAAAAAAAAAAAAAAAAAAAAAAAAAAAAAAAAAAAAAACAATAACCCCCAAAAAAAAAAAAAAAAAAAATATTTTATTTTTTTTTTTTTATTTTTTTATTTTTTTTTTTTTTTTTTTTTTTTTTTTTTTTTTTTTTTTTTTTTTTTGTTTTTTTTTTTTTTTTTTTTTTTTTTTTTTTTTTTTTTTTTTTTTTTTATTTTTTTTTTTTTTTTTTTTTTTTTTTTTTTTTTTTTTTTTTTTTTTTTTTTCCCCCCTTTTTTTTTTTTTTTTTTTTTTTTTTTTTTTTTTTTTTTTTTTTTTTTTTTTTTTTTTTTTTTTTTTTTTTTTTTTTTTTTTTTAACATGTTTTTACTTTGAGTTATACAATATATTTTACATATATAAATTGGTTAAATATAAGAACTATTGGTATAGAATAGAGTATATTTGCTATTGTAGGTTCTTGGAATGTGTCGTGAAGATAAACCATAGATTTGAAGCTTAAACGAAGAAATAACTAAAGATAAAGATCTCCCGACACCTGTTCACTGTTTTGGCCATAACTTGAGCATACAAACTCCGTTTGACACGATTCTGGTGGCCACGCGTCCGGGAAAGAATTCTCTACAACTTTGGTTTTTGGTCCAAGAACTGAAAAGGCATCAAAACTGCCGCACAAATAAAAATGTGCGGCGCACCTTTTACAAAATCCAAGTAGTCGCAAATAAAAAGTAGTGTGCCGCACTTTCAGTTGCAGCATTAAAATTGTTAATTTAGACCTTCAATAAAAACGCTCCACCATACAACACTTTGCTTGGTCCACAAAGTAAATTTTACCTATAATTACCCCTCAAATGAGTCCAATCCAAGACACCAATCCATAAACACACACACAATCCATAAACCCCTTTGGAGAAGAGGAGGAGTGGTGAGGATCTTAGGATCCAATGATCCAAACACCCCTTTGATCCATGGCAAACCACCATATTACCACCACTACCATAGCCTCGATATGCCACTGATCCACCACCATATCTAGATCACATACCATCCATTTTCAGAATCTAAACACTTTCCACTTTGATTCTTTGAGGATTCACACCAAATTCTCCAAAGTTCATCACCATAAACCTTGTTACCAAACACTCTATTTGGTGATACGTTGTTGAATTTCCAGAAGTAGGTGACATATTTCCGGTTGTCTCAGTAGCATTTGGTTGTTGGTTGATCATAGAATTGTTAGTTTCGGGTTGGTGGTTGTTGTAGTCGAAATATTTGTATTGTTACTTTGTTCTCATATGTGAAACATTATATGATATTTGGATGATTTTGCTATCACTTATGAATATACATGTTTATGAATTCGATGTTATCTTGCTTGGATCATTGTTTATCTTTTGGTATATCATTGCAATTGAAATAGGCCGAAAGGATTAGTTGTTTTGATGTATTTTGAATCGTGTTGGTCATACGAATCAATATCATACTTATAAGAATTGTGTGGTAAATTGATAATCAACCCAAGTAGAATGATTTTTAAGACTCTTCCTTATGTTGACCGACCTGGTTGGGAGGAATTCATATGAATGCATATTTGATATCAACCGTTCTTAATTGCACTAGTGATGATAAAGTATATTGGCCGAAAGGATTCTATGTTATCATTGGTGGATATGCTTGTTATTATGATTACCCGTCATATATGACTTGTATGCTTTGTTTATATAAAGTCTTGCTCTATCTCTATCTATTATGTTATGTGGATCATGTCTTGTTACTTGCTTGCTTTATACACATGTTTTGGCTATTTGACCCGTGACAATCAATTAGCTTTGTTACTTGACAAACAATCTGTGAATTGCTACAAATCCCGTGGAACGACCTGGACTTACCTAATACTATATTACACTTGAATAGGGTATACTTGCCCAAATGTTGTGTTTTTAGTCAAAATCGGTATTTCTAGTTATTATAAATTTAAAGCTTGTGAAAACACACATCATGTTTTTGGCGCCGCTGCCGGGGATTTGTTTAGTTGTTTGCAGATTGTTTGCTAAGTCTTATGCATCTTACGTGTGTTTAAATCTCTTAAATCTTTAAAATATGTCTGCTGTTACAGAAAGTACGGCGCACAACTAACCTTGTGTGTCGCACTTCCCATGTTCCCATTTCTTATTTTAAAGGTTTACACCCGAAGTACGCCGGTTTCACACCAAAATTGCCGTATTGTTTTACAAATCCAACTTTATAAACTCGTCGTACCGTTTTTTGGAAAACAAAACCCAAAAAATCGTTTTTCCTCAGGAAGTACGCCACACATACAATTTGTGCGCCGGTTTTCCTGAAAACCCAGGAAGTACGCCGTACTTTACCCAAGTACGCCGCACTTTATTCAAATTTTCACAAACATAATATGATTTAAAACCAAAACCCAAACAAAACCCCCCAAATTGCTAGTCTCAGGTATGTGATCATTTGAAATTTTATATTATATGATTTTATGCCTTGTACAATTGTGGATATTTAGGCTGTCATTAAAAAAAACCAAAAAGATTTATTTCTAAATTGTTTTTCCTTATTTTGTTTACTGACATGTTCCTGTTCATATAATAAAACATGTGTTTTGTTGGTTTATTAGTTTGTTTATATTTTCATGCATTGAATATGTGAAAAATAAAATACAAAGTAAAATTTTGAAAAATATTGCAGAAAGTACGCCGCACAACAATATCGCCGCACTGTGCTCCTGCATAACAAAAAAATCAGTTTTGTATAAAAATAATAATCAGATGAAATTTCTTTTGATTTAATCAACTGTGAGTAAATGTAATGTGTTTTTATACATGCTTGTTTGTGTGTGTTTGCTTGTGTGCTTATTAAAAAAAACATAAAATGTTAAAACTATAAAATCTTAAAAAAAGAGTTTTTGTATTTCTTTTTGTTTAGTTGATGTATTTTGTGTTTATCTATTTATGTGTTTACATCAGTTTATATATGTTTTCTTAACTAATAAGTGTAAAAAAAATATACAAAAAATAAAATAAATATTTTCTGTCATAATAAAACTGCCGCACAGCCACGAGCCAAGTTTAAATTTTTGAAAAATAACAATAAAAAAATGCGATGTACGCCGCACTTTCTATGAAGTACGACACACTCCTGGTCTGAAAAAAATATGATAATAATAAAACAAAATAAAATTTTCTTTTACGTGATATAATTATTGTGTGTTTGTGTTTGTGCTAAAACTAAAAAAATAAAAAACCCAAAAATATTTAATCTTTATATGTGATTTTCTTTGTTAGTAGTTATAAGTTTTCGTACCATAAAGAATTAGTATGTACTTGATATGTATTTGATTTTAAAACCAAAACCAAAAAAATATATAAAAATTGTTTTGAACTTTGTGGGTATGTTCGCTGGAAACCCTCACGAGACTATAACTCGTCCACTCGGGCCACCGAGGGGTTTAAATGCTTGTTGCATACGCTAAATGCAACCGTGGTGCCTACGAAAGTGTGCTTTAGTATTTTATGGTTTTTGTAGTTTAGTTTATTTTGCAGATTAAATAAATGTGGGAAGCTTGGATGGTGGTGATGCTTATCACCTGGGGGCCGATATATTTAGATCATTATATTACATGTGTTAGAATACACATGACGTCATTCTGTTTCGCGCTGTATCTTTCAGAATTCAGCCAAGCACTTATGAGCCTCGGGAAGTCTCATTTCTCTTACATTTATTTTTCCCGTTTGTCCTACTTTTAAGTTATTTCCAAATCACGCATAATGCTCAACTTAAGTGTGAGGGGGAAATGAATTGAAAAATCAAACTCATTATTAATTTGTAACTTTTGTTCGCCCTTGGTAATCTAAAAATCTATTCTTGTTTTTAAAATTTTGCCACTTAGGTTAATATATTTGAATAAAAACGTAGTAAATAAATAAAGTTTGAAATCAGAGATGTGTCCTGATTGATAAAGCAGATCTGACTCGGGATTGATAACATTACTTGTGCATTTATAACCATTCCAGTAAATATGTGAGGATTTTGAGCCTGTATATAGCATATGTATTTTATGCTTGATTCCTTTGATTATGAGTGTGCCGGTGATTTTTTGATTCTAGAACTTGTGCTTGTAATCATTACGAGACCGCAGTGAGATCACGTTCGCGTGATATAGGTATTTTTATGTGATAAAGAGGCAACCTAGGATTAACCCAAATAGCCATTCCATTAATTATTTATTCTCTTAGCTGGTTACACTAATTAACTAACCACCCAAATAAAACCCGTTTGTTAGCACTCATATTTAGTGCCAGATACCCCTAGTTTAACCTCTGAGCCATTCTATTCATTTTTCTCATCCACTAAAAAAATACAAAAATATATAACCTTTAGCCTAGTCTTACCCCTTCTCAAAAGTCCTAATGGTTGGTTGCTAGTTGCTTGGTATGATTGGTTGATTTTTGCTAATAGTTTGCTCGCGTTTTGTTATGAGGGTTGTACCATTCCAACGAAGATGAAGAGTGCACGCTTCGTGTTTCGTATTTTTTGTCGTGGATGCTTATCTCAAGTGTGCGGAATTGTTAGTTATGTGAAAAAAGAAAAAAAATGAAAAAAATGTAAAAAAAATAAGAAATAAAAAAAAGTTGATTAAAAAAAAGGAAGTATGAATAAGTGTTGTTTGTTAGATGGAAGTTGGTTTGTTCAATAACCTCGCGGGTTTGTGGATTGTCGTAACTAGCAACATGGGTTTCTTGGACTTGTCGACATGTATATTATAAAACTAATTCCAATATATATTTCCCATGCCTTATCCACACCCTTATAACCCAGAAGCCTGTACATTACAACACGAATAAAAGTCCTCTTTTGATATTTATACTTGGTGCTTACGTCATGTCGGTGCAGTTTTGTTTCTTGTACAAGCTATGGTAACTTAATTAATCATGTTTGAGCAATTAAGTGTGATTTCCCTTTTACCCTTTACTACATCACATACGAGTATCTGAGTGAATTATACTTTCCTTCTTCGTAAGGTGCTTAGTCATATTATACAGCTTGAGAATCATTGGGTATTGTCAAACATCTCTGTTTTCACATATTAAAAATCCAAAAATATTTTTCATAATTCTATGTTTGTTTTGAAAAGCTTATTATTTTATTTTGTTGAGGGACAAGCAACCATTAATAGTGTGTGTCTGTCGTGGGCGTGGGGGGGGGGGGGGGGGGGAGGGGGGGGGGGGGGGGGGGGGCTTGCGCCTTTTGCACTTATTTGTTACAAAAACCCAAAATATTTTTGAAAATTTCACACCCAATAAAATTTTTTAAATTAAAAATAAAAAAATATCAAAATTCAAATATATATATATATATATATATATATATATATATATATATATATATATATATATATATATATATATTGCGCCTTTTGCACTTATTTGTTATAAAAACCAAAAATATTTTTGAAAATTTCACACCCAATAAAAAAAATTAAAAAAAATAAATTTAAAAATATATATATAAAAAAATAAAAATTTGCTTGTCTTGTCACTTAGGACCTTGTTTATAAAATTTCTTTTCTTAGATTTGCTTAAGGGCAAGCAAAGTTTTAAGTGTGGGGGGATTTGATAACGCTCAAATTATACATATTTTTATATGCGTTATCAATGATTTTATATATATAAATTGGTTAATTATAAGAACTTTTGGTAGGTTCTAAGTACGTGTCGTGGAAGAAAAAGGAAGAAAACACAAAGATTTGAAGCTTAAACGAAGAAATAACCGAAGATAAAGATCTCCCTACACCTGTCCACTGTTTTGGCCCTAACTTGAGCATACGAACTTCGTTTGACGCAATTCTGGCGGCCACACGTCCGGGAAAGAATTCTCCACAACTTTGGTTTTTGGTCCAAGAACTGAAAATGCATCAAAACCGCCGCACAAATAAAAATGTGCGGCGCACTTTTCACAAATCCCAAGTACGGCGCACAAATAAAAATTTGCGCCGCACTTTTAGTCTGATGCAATAAATTCGTGAATTTGGCCCCAAAAACGTCCACATACAAGCTTTGCTTGGTCCCCAAGTAAAATTTAGCTTATAAATACCCCCCAAATTCGTCTATAAACAGGCACCAACACATATTAATACACACACAATCCATAAACCACTTTGGAGAAGAGGGGGAGTGGTGAGGATCTTAGGATCCAATGATCCAAACACCCCTTTGATCCATCGTAAACCACCATATTACCACCACCACCATAGCCACGAAATACCACTGACCCACCACCATATCTAGACCACATACCATTCATTTCCAGAATCTAAACACTTTCCACTTTGATTCTTTGAGGATTCACACCAAATTCTCCAAAGTTCATCACCATAAACCTTGTTACCAAACACTCCATTTGGTGACACGTTGTTGAATTTCCAGAAGTAGGTGACATATTTCCGGTTGTCTCAGTAGCATTTGGTTGTTGGTTGATCATGGAATTATTAGTTCCGGGTTGGTGGTTGTTGTAGTTGAAATATTGGTATTGTTACTTTGTTCTCATATGTGAAACATTATATGATATTTGGATGATTTTGCTATCACTTATGAATATACATGTTTATGAATTCGATGTTATCTTGCTTGGATTATTGTTTATCTTTTGGTATATCATTGCAATTGAAATAGGCATAAAGGATTAGTTGTTTTGATGTATTTTGAATCGTGTTGGCCATACGAATCAATATCATACTTGTGAGAATTGTGTGGTAAATTGATAATCAACCCAAGTAGAATGATGTTTAAGACCCTTTCTTATGTTGACCGACCGGGTTGGGAGGAATTCATATGAATGCATATTTGATATAAACCGTTCTTAATTGCACTAGTGACGATATAGTATATTGACCGAAAGGATTCAATGTTATCATTGGTAGATATCCTTATTATTATGATTACCCGTCATATATGACTTGTATGCTTTGTTTATATAAAGTCTTGCTCTATCTCTATCTATTATGTTATGTGGATCATGTCTTGTTACTTGCTTGCTTTATACACACGTTTAGGCTATTTGACCTGTGACAATCAATGAGCTTTGTTACTTGATAAACAATCTGTGAATTGCTACAAATCCCGTGGAACGACCTAGACTTACCTAATACTATATTACACACGAATAGGGTATACTTGCCCGAATGTTGTGTTTTTAGTCAAAATTGGTATTTCTAGTTATTATAAGTTTAAAGCTTGTGAAAACACACATCAGTGATCGACACTTACGACCATAAAGTGCCTCAAATGATGTAGCTTTAATGCTAGTATGATAATTATTATTGTATGAGAACTCAATTAGCGGTAAGTGTATATCCTAACCATTTCCAAAGTCTATTACGCAAGCACGTAACATATCTTCCAGTGTCTGAATGGTTCTTTTGTTTTGTTCATCAGTCTGCGGATGGTAAGCAGTACTCATATCCAAACCGAGTACCCAAAGCCTTCTGGAACGACCTCAAGAAATTTGAAGTAAATCTACCATCACGGTCACAAATGATTGAGACCGGTATTCTATGTCTTGTGACCACTTCTTTCAAGTACAGTCTTGTCAATCTCTCCATTGAGTCATTTTCCATCATCAGAAAAAAGTGTGTAGCCATAGTAAGACGGTTTACACTCACCCAAATGGTATCATACTCACTTAACGTCTTAGGGAGCTTGGTGATAAAATCCATGGTGATATTGTCCTACTTCCACTGAGGGTTCTCAGGTTATACTAACCAACCGGATGGTTTCTGGTGTTCAGCTTTGACCTTTAAGCATGTCAAACACTTGCTAACATAGGTGGCAATATTGGCTTTCATGTTGGGCCACCAATATATTTTCTTCATGTCTTGGTACATCTTGTCGAAACCCGGATGAGCAGAATATTTTGACTTGTGAAACTCATACATAATCAAAGTCCTTAGATCACCAAAGCATGGCAACCAACTCCTGTTCTTCAAACACAGTGTTCCGTCAGCACGCGGTTTCAACTTCTCTTTCCTAATCATACCTCCCACATCTTTAGCCTCGAAGTTTTCTGGTTTCCTTGCCTCAGTCTGAATGTTTAAAATCTGCTTAGGAAGATCCAAACCAATAGTCATAACTAAGGCTCGAACCTGTAATGGCTTAATTCGTTCTATCCTGCTTAAAGTGTCAGCAACTACATTTGCTTTTCTTGGGTGATAACGAATTTTGCAATCATAATCACTGAGAAATTACAACTAACGACGTTGCCTCATGTTCAACTCCTTCTGATCAAGGATGTGTTGTAAGCTTATGTGATCAGTGAACACAGTACACTTTGTTCCATACAGATAGTGCCTCCAAATCTTTAGAGCTAACACTACTGCTCCAAACTCCAAGTCATGAGTCGTGTAATTCTTCTCATGAATTTTCAATTGACGAGATGCATAAGCAGTCACCTTCTTATTTTGCATCAAGACGACACCTAATCCTTTATGCGAAGCATCGCAATAAACAATAAAGTTCTCAACTCCTTTAGGTAAAGCCAAGATAGGTGCGCTACACAGTTTCTGCTTCAATAACTAGAAAGCGGCTTCTTGTTTGTCACCCCAATCAAACTTGACCTTCTTTTGGGTTAGCTTGGTCATTGATTTGGCAATCTTAGAAAATCCTTCAATGAATTTTCGATAGTAACCGGCAAGACCTAAAAATTAATGGATCTCCGTTGGAGTCTTAGGAGATGCCCAATCTTTAATAGACTCGATCTTGGTAGGATCCACGTGAATGCCTTGAATGTCAATCATGTCACCAAGGAACTGTACTTTGGGAATCTAAAATTCACACTTAGAAAATTTGGCATACAACTCCTCCTTCTTAAGCAACTCTAAGATTAACATAAGACGCTCTTCATGCTCTTGCTTGCTATTTGAATAGATCAGAATGTCGTTAATAAAGACAATCACTGATAACGCTAAATTATACATGTTTTCGATGGTGTTATTTATACATATTTTATCATTTCTCGTGAACTTTCGATACTTAATAGCATGAAATACTTGCAGGTTTACTTGAAGACATACCGAGCTCAAATTAAACAAAGATCAAGTACTTATACACTTCGAAAATCAAGATACAAGAAAAAAAGATAAAGTCTTAAGCTGAAAAGTGTAAATGTGCGCCGCACTTACCCAATGTGCGACGCACTTCTCCTAAAAGTCAAAGAATTAAAGACTCATTCAAAATAGTGCATTAACTCCCCATGTACGCCGCACAAATTACTTTGTGCGCCGCACTTCCCATCTAGCTACGAAAATTAAATGAAGTCATTAAATACCGGCGCATTAACACATCAAGTGCGCCGCACAATTTATTTTGTGCGCCGCACTTCTACGCGAAATTCAGCCTAAAAATAGAGCCAAAATTCTCACACATTTTCATCATTCCATCAATCAATAAAATCATTCTCTTCATACACTTCTCTCATCTCACACACAATCCCTCTCCCTTATGAAGTTCTAAACCTTCCCAACCTTTTCCTAATCCATAAACACCATACCTTTTAAAGATTCAAGATCAAACAACCAAGAACGAAGAAGAATATCATCTTAGTTTATTAAAATAATGAAGTTTCTTGTTAAATCAAGTTATGTTATGAACTACATAGCCATGAGAGGCTAATTCTCTCATGACTACTCAGTGAAGTTACGATAATAAATAAGTGTTTGGTATGATTATGATCTCATTAATCTCAAGCTTATGTTGCACCCTTATTATATCTTATCTTACCAGTTTTGCTTATCAACTTAGATTATATAATCGTATCGGTATAGGACGAAAGACCCGTTATGATCTATATGGTTTTACAGATTTGTCTATGGTCTTTATCGTCTGTGTCGGGAAATCTATTTTCCTAAATTGATAAACAAAATAAGCTTTGATATAATAAGTAACTGGATCATTTGAGTGACACATCTGGTCTAGTCAACTAAATATAAGTCTTAAGTTAATTAAGTTAATTTGTGAAAACGTTTTCTGACGAGAAATCCTTTTTATAAATTAAAAGTTCCATCTTCGAGGTCTTAATCATTACCAATACTTATAAATTATTCTCAACTATCCGAGTAGTCATCTTTATTATCACTGGTAAAACAAAAGTTATTTTCAAAGTTGATAAAGTCTATTTTCTTTCTGATTATTTGAATACTACTTAAATCCCTGTGGACGACCTGGTCTTACCTAAAAAGATTATACTACATACGTGCGTTATACTTTTACACGTGTGGTTCCCTATAATAAAAATTAGTATTTTCAGTCATTATAAATTTAAAGCTTTTGAAACACATCAAAGTTTTTGGTGCCGCTGTCAAGGGTGTATATACGTGCTTCCAATTCTGAACTTGTTGAACCATTACCCGAACCTGAACGTACTCTGAATCAAAGACTTCATCGATGAAACAGAAGAGTTCCTTATGATCAAAGAAACAACCCACCTAAAAACCCAAGAATTGTCTATCCGCCAATTCTCAACATCAATTTCTTCCATCACTTTCTTGATATTCTTTAAAATTACGATCTAATGGATGCTACACCTATGTAGGCTGCTGATCATGTTGTCGCTTCGACTCTCGATTCCGCAATAACTATTCTTGAAACCGCAAATGAATTTGCCATTAAAGGTAACCACTTGACTCTTGTCAAAGGAAACCAATTTGATGATAGAACCAAAACTGATCCTCCTAAACACATTTACGAATTCCTTGGAACTTGCGATATGTTTAAATACAGGGATACCAAAAAATGAAGCTATCTGCCTAATGATGTTGGTTGGGAATTAAGGCCTTCTACAAGTTCATACTGCTGGAAGGACATAGTACTGCTAGTTGAAGAATGATATTGCTGAAGATTGAAGAATATGAACTAAGTCGTTAGTATTGCTAGTTGTAATATTAGTACTGGTAGTTCTAGTTGAAGCAAAAAAACATGGATGGAAAACTCCAATGAAGGAACTATTGAAACGTGGGATGAACTTCGAACCGCTTTCATTAGTCGATTCTTTCCACTAGCTCTTTTTGACCGACTCCTCGAAGAAATTTGTGCCTTTTCTTAACATGAAAATGAATCTCTAACCAATGCTTGGCTTCGTTGATGGAAATGCTTAGAAATTTTCCTATGCGTCATAATCTGTCCAAGGCAATATTATCAAAATATTTTACCTTGTCTCAAGAAATAACAAGAAGTTCGAAATCCGCAACGATGGTATTTTCTCTATAAAACACAAAATCAAGTTATCAGATTCTCGAAGATCAAGTTTTACTTATGCTTGTCTGGGCTAACAATCATAAAAAACCAACTATCTCTTAGAAAAACCGTTTGCTTTCGCGTCTGAAATGGTAATAGTATTCTGTCATACTGACTAAATATTAGGCCCGTATTGTTGCCTCACTGACTATATAATATGGTTTATGCTCAATACAAAGAACTCCAATCGCGTAACAAAAACATAACCAACACCAGATCTTGACGTGATGAACATACCTATGTTCCGTGAAGAGAAGCTAAATATATGCCAACAATTTCTGTAAAGTCTACGTTTTTAACAATGATTACCGTGACGGAGACTGAATCGCGATATAATTGCATTCAAAGCAGACGGATTGATTATAAACGATGACTCAAATACCGATTCAAAACCAATTGATAAATCATATGATCTTCATAGATAATTCATGATTCTGAAATTCTCAGCAATCAACCAACACTTTGGTCACTCAAGAGACATTATGGACCTCAACAATCAACCTCGAAAACAGTAACCAATATTATAATCAAGCTTCAATCCAAACCTTTGAAACTAAGTTCGACAGACGTGTGGACAAGGCAATTGGTCAGACATTCTAATGGATCTCTTCCGAGCAACACTCAACCAAACCCACGAGGTAACAACTCCAAAGCCTATCAACCACCGCAGTCTCATAATGAGCATGTGAATGTCGTATTCACAAGAAGTGGTAAATCATATGATCCACCAGTCAACCCAAACGATCAACAAAACAATTCTGAAACCACTATCAACTTCGATAGCGATGATGAAGACGATGAACCTACACCTTAACCAAAAACTCAACCCCCAAAACCAGTCAAAGAAAAACCGTTACCCAAACCATACAAACTAAAAATCCCATATCCATAACGCCTTAGAAAAGAAAAAATGGAAGCCCAATACGGAAAATTCCTCGACATGATTTGAGCTGTCTGATTCAACGTACCTCTTGTTGACGTCTTAGCCAAAATGCCTAACTATGGAAAAATTTTCAAAGAACTCATGAGCAACAAACACAAAATTGAACAAATTTTTGCCACTTTTCTAAGCGATAAAAGTTCAGAAATGATCCAAAATAAAGTTCCACCCAAACTTGGGGACCGCGGAAGTTTCCTTATTCCATGTAACTTCAATAAAACTTTCTCTTGTAATGCTTTAGCCGACCTTGGTGCTAGCATTAACCTTATGCCTTATTCCTTATATACAAAACTATCTCTTGAAACTCTTAAACCTACTAAAATGAGTGTAAGATTGGCCATCCGATCATTCTAATAACACTGTTGGAAATAGCATGAAACTATGCTCTGTGATAGTGGAAACTTTATCTTCTTGCGAATTTTTTATTCTTGAAATGGAAGAAGATAGCAAAAGTTCCTTCTTCTGGGCGACGAACCCTTCTTCACATTGCTGATGAAGTTAATTCGACGTTTAAACAGAAAACTCATATCATATTTGGAGTTGGATGAACGATAATGATCGTTTATATTGACTCTGCCATTAACAATTTATTCATATACGATGATACATGTTTCAGTATCGATGTTATTGATGAAATCTTAGAAGAAGATTTCGACGCTCTTCTAGACGAAGGAAGTAAAATCCTTCATTCCATCGAAGGAACCGTTCTCGAAGAAGAAATCATTTCTGAATTCGATAAATTCATAGCAATAGCTTCAAATGAAAACTATGACTCTAAGTCTGATGAAGAAGAACCGAAATTTGAGAAAATCACCATCAACACAGATTATAAAATCAAGACATCTCTCAAAGAACCTCCTACGGATCTCGAACTTAAACCTCTTCCTGATAACTTGGAATATGTATTTTTGGAAGAGCCCTCTTTTCTTCCTGTAATCATATCATCTCAATTCTCTGCTCAAAACAAAAGCAAACTTGTAATCGTCCTAAAAAAACATAAAGAAGAATTTTCTTGGAAAACAACAGACATTCTTGGTATCTGCCCATCATTCTACAAATACAAGATACAACTTCTAGATGACAAAAAGCCAGTTGTCCAAAAACAGAGAAGGTTAAATCCAAATATGCAAGAAGTTGTTAAGAAAGAAATCGTGAAACTCTTGGATACCAGTATTATTTATCCAATTGCCGATAGTCCTTGGGTTAGTCCTATTCACTGTATACCAAAGAAAGGCGGTATTACAGTAGTCACAAACGAAAATGATGAACTTGTCCCAACAAGAACCGTTACGGTTTGGAAAGTATGCATCGATTATTGTAAACTCAATGAAGCAACCGCAAAAGATCATTTTCCTTTGCCGTTTATGGATCAAATGTTGGAAAGACTCACAGGAAATAAATATTTCTGTTTCCTCGATGGTTTTTCTGGATATTTCCAAATTTCCATCGATCCTATGGACCAAGAAAAAACAACGTTCACATGTCCTTTCGGTACATACTCTTATAGACGAATGTCTTTCGGATTATGTAATGCTCCAGCTACATTCCAAAGGTGCATGTTGGCAATCTTTCATGATATGATTGAAGAATCCGTTGAAATATTCATGGACGATTTCTCCATCTTTGGAAACTCTTTTGACAAATGCCTAAACAACCTCGATAAAATGCTCCAGCGTTGTAAAGATTTGTCATCTTGTCCTCAATTAGGAAAAATGTCACTTCTTTGGTAAAAGAGGAATGTGCTTGGAAACAAGGTGGCTGGGCACGGACTTGAAGTCGACAAATCAAAAAAATTGACCCTAAACTCAAAAAATTTACCCTTACGAATATCAAAGGTATAGAAGCTTTCTAGGACATGCTGGTTTTTAACGACGATTTATTAAAGATTTCTCAAAAATTGCCCGACCTCTAACTAAGCTGCTTGAAAAAGATACTTTGTTCGAATTCAATGATGAATGTCAAAAAGAATTCGAATTATTAAAAAGAAACTCACATGTGCTCTTGTGATCGTAAGCCCAAAATGGAATCTTCCATTTGAACTTATGTGTGATGCAAGTGATTTCACAGTTGGAGTTGTCTTAGGTCAAAAAGATGGTAAAAACTTTAACCCAGTCTACTTCGCAAGCAAAACTCTCAACCAAGCTCAACAAAAATACACCATAACCGAGAAAGAACTTATGGCTGTAGTTTTAGCATTCGACAAATTTAGATCCTATCTTATATTATCAAAAACTATTGTTCACACTAATCACTCAGCAAACAAGACGCAAAACCTCGTCTTATTCGATGGATTCTACTCCTACAAGAATTCGATATAGAAATCAAAGATAAAGAAGATACAGAAAATGTTGCTGACGATCACTTATCTCGGATTGACAATAATGGGACAAGTGATGACAGTGAAGTTGACGACAACTTTCCTGGAGAAACCCCTTATGGAAGATGTACAACAGAGATGTGAACTGGTTTACAGGACTTACAAATTATTTGGTGGGTGATATTATACCAAAAAGGGATAACCTACCAACAAAAGAACAAATTCTTCTCTGACCTTAAACACTACTTTTAGGAAGAACCCTATCTTTTTAAAGTATGTTCTGACTGTATGATCAGACGCTGTGTATCTGGACTAAAAAACCGAACCATTTTAGATCAGTGTACACTGACCTACCAACTGGGCATCTATGGGACCAAACGTACCAGTAAAAAGGTCTTAGTTCAGGTTTCCTTATGGCCTAACACAAATAAAAATTTTTTCATATTTTAAAGAGGCTCATTACTCTTAGTTTGCCTTTGCGAAGCATGCCAAAAGACAAGAAATATATCAAAACGTGATGAGATGCCCTTAACAAACATTCAAGTATGTGAAATTTTTTATGTATGTAGTATCGACTTTATAAGACCATTCTCAAAATCATATAAGTTTGAATATATTCTTGTCGCTGTCGATTACGTATCTAAATGGGTCAAAGCTCAAGATTTACCAACCAATGATGCCCGAGTTGTTATTACTTTTCTAAAGAAACTATTCTGCCGATTCAGAATGCCCAAAGCTTTAATAAGCGACCGAGGTACTCACTTCTGTAACATACTTGTATGCTTTGTTTATATAAAGTCTTGCTCTATCTCTATCTATTATGTTATGTGGATCATGTCTTGTTACTTGCTTGCTTTATACACACGTTTAGGCTATTTGACCTGTGACAATCAATGAGCTTTGTTACTTGATAAACAATCTGTGAATTGCTACAAATCCCGTGGAACGACCTAGACTTACCTAATACTATATTACACACGAATAGGGTATACTTGCCCGAATGTTGTGTTTTTAGTCAAAATTGGTATTTCTAGTTATTATAAGTTTAAAGCTTGTGAAAACACACATCAGTGATCGACACTTACGACCATAAAGTGCCTCAAATGATGTAGCTTTAATGCTAGTATGATAATTATTATTGTATGAGAACTCAATTAGCGGTAAGTGTATATCCTAACCATTTCCAAAGTCTATTACGCAAGCACGTAACATATCTTCCAGTGTCTGAATGGTTCTTTTGTTTTGTTCATCAGTCTGCGGATGGTAAGCAGTACTCATATCCAAACCGAGTACCCAAAGCCTTCTGGAACGACCTCAAGAAATTTGAAGTAAATCTACCATCACGGTCACAAATGATTGAGACCGGTATTCTATGTCTTGTGACCACTTCTTTCAAGTACAGTCTTGTCAATCTCTCCATTGAGTCATTTTCCATCATCAGAAAAAAGTGTGTAGCCATAGTAAGACGGTTTACACTCACCCAAATGGTATCATACTCACTTAACGTCTTAGGGAGCTTGGTGATAAAATCCATGGTGATATTGTCCTACTTCCACTGAGGGATCTCAGGTTATACTAACCAACCGGATGGTTTCTGGTGTTCAGCTTTGACCTTTAAGCATGTTAAACACTTGCTAACATAGGTGGCAATATCGGCTTTCATGTTGGGCCACCAGTATAATTTCTTCATGTCTTGGTACATCTTGTCGAAACCCGGATGAACAAAATATTTTGACTTGTGAGACTCATGCATAATCAAAGTCCTTAGATCACCAAAGCATGGCAACCAACTCCTGTTCTTCAAACACAGTGTTCCGTCAGCACGCGGTTTCAACTTCTCTTTCCTAATCATACCTCCCACATCTTCAGCCTTGAAGTTTTCTGGTTTCCTTGCCTCGGTCTGAACGTTTAAAATCTGCTTAGGAAGATCCAAACCAATAGTCATAACTAAGGCTCGAAGCCGTAATGGCTTAATTCGTTCTTTTCTGCTTAAAGTGTCAGCAACTACATTTGCTTTTCCCGGGTGATAACGAATTTCACAATCATAATCACTGAGAAATTACAACCAACGACGTTGCCTCATGTTCAACTCCTTCTGATCAAGGATGTGTTGTAAGCTTTTGTGATCAGTGAACACAGTACACTTTGTTCCGTACAGATAGTGCCTCCAAATCTTTAGAGCGAACACTACTGCTCCTAACTCCAAGTCATGAGTCGTGTAATTCTTCTCATGAATTTTCAATTGACGAGATGCATAAGCAGTCACCTTCTCATTTTGTATCAAGACGACACCTAATCCTTTATGCGAAGCATCGCAATAAACAATAAAGTTCTCAACTCCTTTAGGTAAAGCCAAGATAGGTGCGCTACACAGTTTCTGCTTCAATAACTAGAAAGCGGCTTCTTGTTTGTCACCCCAATCAAACTTGACCTTCTTTTGGGTTAGCTTGGTCATTGATTTGGCAATCTTAGAAAATCCTTCAATGAATTTTCGATAGTAACCGGCAAGACCTAAAAATTAATGGATCTCCGTTGGAGTCTTAGGAGATGCCCAATCTTTAATAGACTCGATCTTGGTAGGATCCACGTGAATGCCTTGAATGTCAATCATGTCACCAAGGAACTGTACTTTGGGAATCTAAAATTCACACTTAGAAAATTTGGCATACAACTCCTCCTTCTTAAGCAACTCTAAGATTAACATAAGACGCTCTTCATGCTCTTGCTTGCTATTTGAATAGATCAGAATGTCGTTAATAAAGACAATCACTGATAACGCTAAATTATACATGTTTTCGATGGTGTTATTTATACATATTTTATCATTTCTCGTGAACTTTCGATACTTAATAGCATGAAATACTTGCAGGTTTACTTGAAGACATACCGAGCTCAAATTAAACAAAGATCAAGTACTTATACACTTCGAAAATCAAGATACAAGAAAAAAAGATAAAGTCTTAAGCTGAAAAGTGTAAATGTGCGCCGCACTTACCCAATGTGCGACGCACTTCTCCTAAAAGTCAAAGAATTAAAGACTCATTCAAAATAGTGCATTAACTCCCCATGTACGCCGCACAAATTACTTTGTGCGCCGCACTTCCCATCTAGCTACGAAAATTAAATGAAGTCATTAAATACCGGCGCATTAACACATCAAGTGCGCCGCACAATTTATTTTGTGCGCCGCACTTCTACGCGAAATTCAGCCTAAAAATAGAGCCAAAATTCTCACACATTTTCATCATTTCATCAATCAATCAAATCATTCTCTTCGTACACTTCTCTTATCTCACACACAATCCCTCTCCCTTATGAAGTTCTAAACCTTCCCAACCTTATCCTAAACTATAAACACCATACATTTTGAAGATTCAAGATCAACAACCAAGAACGAAGAAGAATATCATCTTAGTTTATTAAAATAAAGAAAGTTCATATTGAATCATCCTATGTTATGAACTACATAGCCATGAGAGGCTAATTCTCTCATGACTACTCGGTGAAGTTATGATAATGAATAAGTGTTTGGTATGATTGTGATCTCATTAATCTCAAGCTTATGTTGCACCCCTATTATATCTTATCTTGTCAGTTTTGCTTATCAACTTAGATTATATAATCGGTATAGGTCGAAAGACCCGTTATGATCTATATGGTTTTAAAGATTTGTCTATGGTCTTTATCGTGTTTGTGGCGTAGAATCAAATTTTATTAAATTGATAAATCATAAATAAGCTTTGTATATAATATGTAACCAGAATCATTAGTGACACATCTGGTCTAGTCAACGAATTATAAGTCGTAGATAATTTGGGAAACGTTTTTACGAGAAATCCTTTTTATAAGTTAAAAGTTCATTTTGAGTATTAATTTATAAATTATTCTAACTATCCGAGTAGTACATCTTTATTATCACTGGTAAAACAAAAGTTATTTTCAAAGTTGTTAAAGTCTATTTTCTTTTTAATTATTTGAACACTACTCAAATCCTTGTGGACGACCTGATCTTACCTAAAAAAGATTATACTACATACGTGGGTTATACTTTTAACCATATGTTTCCCTATAATAAAATTGGTATTTTCAGTCATTATAAATTTAAAGCTTTTGAAACACATCAATCACGAATTTCTTTCTAGATATGGTTTTCACACCCGATTCATGAGGTCTATAAATACAACAGGTGCGTTCGTCAAACCAAATGACATAACTTGAATTTCATAATGGTCGTAACGAGTTCTGAAGGCGGTCTTCGGGATGTCTCCTTCACGAACTCTTAGTTGATGATAACCCGATCTCAGGTCGATATTCGAGTAGACACTCGATCCTTAAAGTTGATCGAATAAATCATCAATCCTTAGAAGCGAATAATGGTTCTTCAACGTTAACTTATTTAATTCTCGGTAATTGATGCACATCCGGAATGATCCATCCTTCTTCTTGACAAACAAGATCGGAGCTCCCAAGGCGCTCGTGCTACAGGTGCAACACCAGGTATCAAATCAATTTGAAATTCTACTTGTCGGTTTGGTGGAATACCCGGCAAGTCCTCGGGAATTACTTCGAGAAAGTCTTGAATAATTGGTGTGTCTTTGAGTCGCTTTTCCTTTGACTTGTTTTCAGCCTTCTTTGTGGTAATATGTGCCAAAAAGACAGGACATCCTTTCAGCAAATACTTTTGAGTTTTAGTGCACAAGATGATGTTTAATCAAGACTCGTGTCCGTTGTTGCTTCCGTCACCATGAACAATTAAGATCTCATTCTCAAAGGGAATACGAACGATCTTCTTATCACAGACAATCACGGCATGATACTTCGATAACCAATTCATGCCAATTATGACGTCAAAACTACCAAGTTCTACGAGCATTAAGTCGATGTTAAATGGATAATTTAAGAAGTTTAAAGTGCAACCCCGTATGATAGTATTAACTCCAATTATTTTTTTGTCGGCTAATTCGACATCATAATCATGGTCTAGTATAGTTCGAACGATGTCAATTAGTAAACTAAATGGAGTAGACACGAAACTTCTATCGACACCAGTGTTAAATAAGATAGAATCATAGCAGTTGTTTAGGAGGAACGTACCCGTAACGACATTGGAGTCCGAGTTTGTCCCTGCATTTCCCATTGCATAAGTCCTTGCCTGAGCTTCACCATTTCCAACTTGATTTCCATGGTTCTTGTTTTTCAACTTAAGGAAATCCTTCTTGTAATGCCCATGAACTCCACACTCAAAGCAAGCGACAACCCTCTAAATCTCCCCAGGGGCTCTCTGGTTGTTAGCAGTAGCAGCTGGGCTTCTACAATCATGGGCCAGGTGGCCAGCTTTCTTGCAGTTGTTGCATCTAGAAGCACACTGCCCATTGTAATGGTAGTTTCATTTTGTGCATAGAGGTAGAGATCCTCCATACTCTTTCTTCTCACCAGGCCCAACAGTGTAAGCCCTGGCTACATTCTGCCTTTTGTTTGGCTGTTGTTGAGGGTGGTTATTCCTTGAGTTGTCATCAAGCTTTCTTTTGTTCTCAGCTTGTCTCTCAGAAAATGTACGGATCTTCTGATCAATCAGATAATTTTTAAATTCAATTGCATCTTGCATTATCTTTGGCTTAGATGGCATCACACTACCTTGGATCATGTCGGGAAGTCCACCAACATACTTCTCAACCTCATCAGATTCCTCGGGAAACATTCTCCCACACATCAGTGCCAACTCTTGAAAATGTTAGGTGTAGCTCACAACATCAGTATCCTTGACCTTCAGGTTCCAGATTTCAATTTCCAACTTCTTGATCTCGCTTCTTGGTCAATACTTGGCGGTCATCATTTTCTTCAATGGTTTCCATGGCATTCCGTAAGCAGCATCATGACCAACAGTCTTAACGTGGGAATTCCACCAAGTCAGTGCACTGCCAAGTAGTGTGAAAGTGGCAAACTTGATCTGGCATGAGACGGTGCAGTTGCTTATGTGGAATACAAATTCCATTTTCTCAAACCACTGAGTCAAACCAATGACTCCTTCATTATCCTTGAAATTAAGGGTTTGGAATTTCAAGAAGTCACTATAGGTGCACTCACGAGTAGTAGGCACAATTCTCCTTTCGCCACTTCTTGATTTGTGGCTGTCATCTCCATTTCTACTGTTTATGTTTGCTTTATGTTTTGCCAATGCATCAGCTACCCCTTGGGCTATCAATTTCTTAATAGCAGCATCAGTCATAGGGGTGGTGGTTTTCTTTGGCGACATTTTCTTCAAAATCACAAGAAAATATAATACACGTTAGATTTCATACTGTTAGGATCAAAAAATATGGTGTATATATGGAAATTACACTAGTTTAAGTTAAAGTTAAAACACAAGGGCTAAAAGTGTAATTAGTCCAAAGTGTCCTTGTGTTTAGACTATAAATACTCCCCTCTAATCAACATTAGAGGGTGAAGCTTACATTTATAATTTCCCTTTCTTTTTCCATTTTAATAAAACTTTAAAATTAAATAAAGCTCTCTCCTCAATAATGGCTTATTCTTATTTTGAGCTTCCCCGACCTCCCGAGATCGTGAATCGAGAAACCTCACAAGTGGTATCAGAGCTGCAGGAGCGATTCGTGATGTTTTAGTGCTTATTCGGTTCAGCTTATTCCGGCTTATTTGAGCTTATTCTAGTCCAGATTCAGTCATATTCAGTCATATTCAGTCAGATTTAGTCCAGCAGCATATTCGATCTTTTTCAGTCCATATTCTAATTAGTTTACAGCTTTTTCAGCAGATTATTGTACTTATTTTCTTCATATTTGATCTGATCAAGTTTGGATGCTTACGGTTTTATCGTAAGAACAAACTCGGTTAGATTCGATCATAAGGTGAGGTTTAATTGCTGACTTGATCATTTTCGGTAGTCAAACTCGACTGTTGACTGGTCAAAGTTTGTTAGATATGGTCAAACTCCAACTTCTGAAGTCAAAATCGGAAGCTTTGGTCAAACTCGATATAACTGTTTATTCGAAAATGGATTCCGAAATTGTGTTTTATCGAGAATGATATGAATGATGGGAAGAGATGAACCAGAACATGTATAGTCGACTCATTTCCAAATCTGTATAGTAAAGAACTACTCTTTTTTGATGTGGTACTTTTGATTAACCAAGACTTTTTCCGAAAAACATTCTTGTTAAAAATCATCTTTTCAATTGATCAAA
Source organism: Tanacetum coccineum (assembly GCA_026074375.1). Classification (NCBI taxonomy): domain Eukaryota; kingdom Viridiplantae; phylum Streptophyta; class Magnoliopsida; order Asterales; family Asteraceae; genus Tanacetum; species Tanacetum coccineum. The sequence goes on along the minus strand of BQNB010036799.1, from coordinate 20,779 downwards.
TTCGATATCGAAAATGAGTCACATTGGGTTGACTCAGTATAAACTCGGTAATAACCGAGTAAAACTAGATCAAAAATAATACAAATCTACAACACAACCAACTCAGCCAAATACAACACAATCCAACAACAAATCCACCACTATTCCTAATACCATCCTTCTTCCATAACAAATACATCCTTTCCACAAAACAAACAAATTCAAAACTTGACCCTATAAAGTACAAGATCTCAGATATGTTCTCTTTTTGTGTTTTTCATTAGAGATGTGACCTTTAAAAGATCAAGAACACGGGAGAAGTATTCATCATCGATCTGTGTCAAGAAAATGAATTCTTTTTTTATGTCCGAAAATAAAGATGACACAATAACAAATTTGTTATGTGCCCTCTTTTTGTTTCGATTCAAGAACAATAAGAACAAAAATACCTACCTGAGATCTTGGTTGCTAACAAGACCTTGAAGCCGAATAAAAGCAAAAACAATGGTTGTTTGTTTGTTCGAGTATGATTCGTGTTGAGGCTGTGTTGTGGTTTATGAGAATGAGATTTAGGTTTTTATGATTTGGTGACTGCGTATAAAGAAAAAAGGGCAGATTTTTTGATGGAGATATAAGGTGGGTGGTAGGCGAATGTTTTGTAAAATGTGGTTAGGGTTTGAGGTATTATAACTCATACATTTGACACATGGGCTAAAATGAATGAAAATTGGTTGATGTGTTTGTTTAACTAAAATTGAGTTGGGCTGATATGACTTTTGGACTATTAAAGATAAAGGACAAATTTTGATTAACAATTTGGGTCTTCATTAATCGGGCTGGAATATATAAGTACTGAAACTTGACTTGGGCCGTGTTTGCATAATTAGTTGCTGGCTAATCCGAACATTGATGGGCTGAATCATTAAGGGCTAAAAACACAAAAATAAAAACATCACTTATTGCTTAAAACGATCCGGATAAAGATTCACGAAAACCGTTCAAAAGGCTAGTCTCGGGATTTAATCGCAAGAATTGATTACGGGGATGATTCGTTATCATTTATTTGAAGTTGAAGTGGAATTTCACGGGTGCGTGTACTTATCATATCTTAAAAGTCGGGGTTGGTTAGATGATGATTTTTATAGATAACTTGTTCGAGCTTATAACCGGTTGTTGATGAAGATTTGTCAAATCTAGCAATGTGTGATCTATAAACGTAGAAGTTGGTGCTCAATGCGTACATTTGCTATCACTTGAAGGAGTTACGTTGTAGTGCTCAGTGTCTCACATAGTTGAGGATTTGTCAAGAGACTTAGGTCTACTTATACTTCAAGGAATTGCGTTGTAGTATTCAGTGTAAGTTTGGAGTCACGTGGATAGCACAAGATATAAGTCACAAGTTTAGGGTATTCTACTTTAGCATCAAGTTTGTGATACTTAAGTTTTCTCCATCAATAGTCATTACAAAGAGTGATAGAATAAGAGGTTTGAAATGAATAAGTTAAGAGAAATGAATCAGTGGATTCTCACGGGTTAGTTTTTTGTGCTGAACCGAATTTAAGATATCTCACACATGGTCTTTCTATCAAATATTTGGGCGTGTTAGCCTTAAAATATTGAGTCGAATAAGGAAGTTTATTCATTAAGAATATTAGGTCTCTGTTAAATATTCAGTAAACATTGTAATAAGCTAGAAGGGTAATCGGGCTCGTTAGTGAATCTAATATTGTACGTGTTATGGGCTTAAGCCCAATGTAATCCCGAGCCCAGCCCAAGAACAAAATATACGGCCCAACTAAAGCCTTAATAGGCCGGCCATATGCAAGTATAAATACCCCTCTCCAAGTGTGGAGAGGGTGTTGGTTCTCATTTGTATTTCACAGATGAAGAACATTAAAAACATTTGCATAAATTAACAATCTCTTTCTTTTCTCCTCATATCTCTTCCCAAACTTCTCTCTACTTTTCTATCATTCTCTTCAAAATTCTATTTTCTTGGTTTTGATTATATGGAAGTAAAGTGAATTCAGGTTCCTACAATTGTATCAAGAGCCAAGGAGTTTTTGGTGATTGTTTTGTGCGTTTTTCTTGTTTTTTTTGTTCGAAATATCTTTACCAAAGAATCTTAGATCCGAAAACTTTTTGAGTAAAAACCTCAAAGATTGCCATTTTTATGCTTCTATAAGGCTTAGTAAGTAAGTTATGCAAGAAAAATCGAGCAAAAATGTCAAAAAGTATGTCTTTTAAGTGATTCAAATGGTGTATTTCCAGAAAATTTGAAGACAGAGATTTATACGCTTAAAGACGGAGATTTATACGTGAATAGTTCTAGCATTTATACGTTTTCTAGACTGGCAAATTATAGTTTTTCTAGATGGCGATTTATACTCACTTGATCCGGCAATTTATAGCGTTTTTTCTAGACGGTGTATTTATAACGTTTCTAGACGGTGAATTTATACGTTACGTGATCCGGCGATTTATACATTTACTATGACGGACTGGTACTTTGGTTATATACGTATTCTGCTATGACGGCGATTTATACGTCAAAGCCAGCGATTTATACCAGCGGTTTATACCAGCGGTTTATACCACTTTTATTGTAACACTTCATTTGGACTTAAAAGACAATTAATTATTCAACAACAAACCTTAACAACAAACAATTATACATTCACGGTTTCTTCTTGATTTTGTAACATCTTGTAAAAGTCACTTCTTTCTCAGTTTAAATCATAAAGGTTAAAAAATCCCCGTTCACAGATAAGTGCATTCTTTTAAACCACAAAACTTCAATCACAACACATCTACTTAAAATCCTTCACATAATTTTTCACTTCATAGACTTAACAAAACATTCATCTTGAACTACCTACCAAATACAACCTCCCTAACTGACAGTCAAATGCCTAACATATCAACTGCAGGCTGGTTTAAGGGATCGTCCACCAATACATCAAATGGAAAGATCTGCACAATGGTAAATCATGTTACCTAAGATACATTATACAAGACCAATGGTGAATGCCTATGAGGAAAACATTCTCAAGGTCTATATAAGCTCACTACTGTCACAATCTAGCTAACCTGCAACAGATGAAACTCCATCAATTCTAGAATGAACAGCATGTTGAGACACTCTTAACTATGTCTCCCTAATAACAAAGCTCATAAGGGGTTGCTAAAGAATGTCGGCGATGTTGTCGACGGACGACACTTATCATATTGGAGATATGTCCTTTCTGGACATTAAGCACGAAGAAAGTGGAGGAATGTAATATTTGAATATGTTTAGTACGAGAGTGTTGCACCGGTTTTTGCTAAGGTCAAATACGCAGCCTTTGTTGTCGCACAATATATAGAAACGTCATCGAGTCGTACGTCGTAGTCTATGAGAGCTTGTTTAATCCATAGTGCTTGTTGACATGCCTTTCATGGTGTTACTTATACCGGCTTTGGTAGTGGATATAGCAAGAACAGTTTATTTCTTCGAGAACCAAGATGTCAAAAAACATCCCACGAACGTACATATATCGCTAGTGCTCTTTCGATCTACATAATCTCCCCCATGATCAGAGTTGGCATATACTACGGTTTTTATGTCGGTCCCCTTAGTATACCATAATCCTAAGTACGTAGTGCCTTTAATATGGTATCTAGAAGAATACGCTTAAAACCACCTTTCAAGATAGGGTTTTTGGATCCTCTTGGAAGTGGGCACAAAGGCAGAAATAAACATGATATTGGCCTACATTCTGTTTTAGGTAAAATAAACTACCTACCAATCATAGCCCTCGAACCTTGGACAATCTAACAGAACTTACCCTCTTCATACTTTCGTGAGTTTATATCGAGGAACATGGTGTTTTCATCGTTTAGAAATCTTATAAGCCAAATTTCATTAAGGCATTTCATTAATATACTTAATTTGGCTATAGAAGAATACCATCTTCCATTAGTTTTATTTGTAATCCAAGGAAAAAAGACTTAAGTTCACCCCAGGACATGTCTCATCTCGAATCACTGTCATGCATGATTTTAGCAAATTCATCACACATGTCATGACTAATCGAACTGAATATGATGTCATCGACATATATTTGAACGATGATGAGATTTGAACTTTTCTTCTTAGTAAAAAGAGTGTTATCTACCATTCCCATTTTATATTCATGATTAATAAGGAAAGCTTTTAGTCTATCATACCAAGCTTTGGGTGCTTGTTTAAGACCATATAAAGTTTTCTTTAGTTTATAAACATGATCTGGTTTCTTGAAATCAATGAATCCCGGAGGTTGTGCCACGTATACTTCCTCATTGATAAAACCGTTCAGGAATGCACTTTTTGTGACAACCATGATTTAAGCAGGTTAGTCAAACCGATAGGAGTAGACATTGTTAAACTATTGCAATAAAAATGGTTGTAATGTGATTATATCTGTTGTGACAACCATGATTAGGGGTATGATGCGAGTGTTAAGGTTTAGATCGCGTTAGATCATGATTTAGATTAGGGTATAATTTAGGTCTGTGTTGTTCGGTTGTTATCTTGATGATGGTAATAGCTTTTGTCAAGTTTCCGGTATCTATGATGTAGCTCAGAGAGTCTAGTTTCCAGAACATCTGGCCTCGCAAGTTTTTAAGGTCGGTAAGTCATTCAAATCTTGGTACGAGAAAAGTTGTCAAAGCAGTAAGTTCGGGTCAGATTTAGGTCAGATTACGAGGTGTAAAACCCCCACTTAAAATTTCAATTAGGATTAGAAAACCTAGAGGAGTTTAGTTCTATGTGTCTATTAAAAATCCCCCAAAGGATTAACCTGTTCTATTTGAGTCTAAGTATGGTTTATGGGTCCCTCAACTTTTTAGTGTATCGTTTCCATATTCCAAAACTGAGTAGTAAAAGTTTGGATTTTAATTTGGGGTACTTAAAAAGGGAAAATAAATTAGTATAAAAATCAAATGAGATAGTAAACTCATGATATATGAACCTTGATTTTTGGTAAAATTTAATAAAGCTCAGTAGGTATGGTTAAGAAAATGGTAATGATTGTCAAATTTCCTTCTTTCTGCGTTTTCGGGTAAATTGTAAGACTTATTAGGAACAGTGTGTAAAACATAGTTGGTATAAGGTTGGGCATGTGTCGTGGTGAACCATGGGGGTAATTAACACCTTAGACATCCACATATATTGTTACATGGGCAAAAGCATTTGGGCTTGGTCGGTTGTAACACGGTTTGTTTGATTGTTTAGGTTTTCGTTCAAGAATTTGAGTTTGCTTAACATCAATGATCATAGCCCCTTTTTCATATATTTTCTTGGGGTGAAAAAGATGCTATAGTTTAAATGTTGTAGTTACTGAGATAAAGTGATTTAAATGAAGCATGGACATAGCGTGACTATTGTATGTTAGTGCTACTTGCTTTATTAATATGGATCGTGGGACACGTTCCAGTTCCCTTATATGTGATGTTGATGCGGACCGTCGCCCAACATGGTTTGGTGTGTTTGCATGTTAGTTTGTATGATAGTTCATTTAAATGTCCTGCTATGCTATGTTTTATTTATCACAATAATTAGTTTTAAAGGATTGTTATGTGTGTCTTAAACCTATGACTCTCACCAACTTTATGTTGATATTTAAGCATCATTTTTAGGTGAGCATCATGGGAATAAGATAAAGAGATGTGGCTAGAAAGAGACCGTAGGATGTCATGGAGTTTATTGTTTTATTGTCTTGAATTTTGCATTGTTTGGATTATGGGTAATTGTTGCATGTCTTTCTATTGGCGAGAACTTTCGTTTCATTAATAAAGACGCCTTTTGGTTTTGGTTAGTTTTATGGGTATTGTTATGACACTTTGTGTCTATACTTTGCTTATTTATTGCATGTAGAATTCTCTATATAGACGCCATTGTGTTATGATGATATCCTTTCTTGTTACGCCTTGCGTTTCCGCCTTGGCGGGGTGTGATAGATTGGTATCAGAGCCTTTGGTTATAGAGAAGTAGGTGGTTGAGCCTAGACTATAACCTAGGGGTCCTTCATGTAGATGCATTTAGGGCTTATTAAGTTTTTAATGCTATAACGCTAATTCTTTCCTCTATCTTTAAAATAGCTTGATATTTTTGCTAAGTTGTCATTTTAGTTATTTTGCCTACCATTATCTGATATGATATGTATTACTTTCTTAGTATTTTAGCTATGTTTTTCCCCACCCGTAAGAAGTCTCGTTAGGGAACCGTTTTCCCAACTGGACTTAAGCGTTATAAGGAGCCTCTTGTGGAACCGAAGGAGATAGGATAGTTGATCGTTTGTCGGATGCGTGTAATAGGACTGGACCCATCGAGTCGGGTGATTTTCCTATGTTAGAGGCAAAAGTCAAACCAAGGAGGCCCAGCATAAGTTTAACCCACCTACCGTCGTTTGTTGATATTGATTATTTCTTCAGATAATTACGTGTATTTTGGAGTCGTTGTGAGTACTTTCGTTCCCTTTATTCACTTCGATTTTGTCAATCTGATATAAAAAAGTAGTTATTTGATGGGAGCTCTTTATGTGTTAAGTTTTTTGATTGGTTTTAAGAATGTGCAATGTGGGTATATGTGCTTATATGTGAATTATGATTGATATTGGTAATATTGGAAGTAAGTACACGTGTGAAAGGAGGCACTTATAATTATGGTTGCCAACATAATTATAAAGGTCAACACACCAAGTAGACATTTGCCATGATTTCATTATTTGTGTTTGAATGTAAGGTGGCAGTGTAATAATTTTTTTTATATATGTGTATTCATGAGAAGGATGGTGGTATGGGTATAGAATTATTCTCTTACCCTAATTGGAGGATATGTTAAGTTGAGTTGTATAGATAGTAAGTTTCTCTTCTATCTAGTAATTGCGGATACCTAGTATTGGCTTTTTATAGAGTGTTGCTCAATTTGCTTCGGCGGTTGCTTCGGATTTCCTAAATTACTAGCTTAGCATCCCTTCATCGTACTTTGTAAGTAAGGATACCTGATTTTTCCTATTCGAACGTTCGATGTAATTGGTGTTCGGAAGTCTGCTCTTCTCGGATATATGATGCGTTTTTGTTAGTTTTTCTTTACCGTTGCATGAATAACTCATCATCGACAAACGTTTCTTTAAGCACAAATTATTCCTAACATTTATGTGAATCCGTAACTCCCTTTGTTGTATATACCTGCATGTTTTCGTAACCCATTTGGTGTGACGTCTAGTAATCGATGCATTTTAGGTTTTTTTGACATCGTTATTTTAGAATAAGACCTTACAATTTCTTTTGGGTACGTAATATCTTGCATGAAGTTTTCTTGTAACGAAGTTCGTTGATTTTTATATAATGAGAATAATGGTTTCTGGTATTTTCTTTCTTCAAACAATAAATTTTGTTATAGAGTACAGTACGATTTCTATACGGTCCTTTTTTGGTATCAATGTTTGTGTCCTTTGTTTTGTAACATATTTTAATAATTGTCGTCAAATTATAAAAATCTCTTTGGGAGTATTGTGTTGGTGTTGAGAAAACTGTGTATAAAATGATCTTTGTAAATAGATTTTATTTTATTATAAAAAAAACAGGTTTAAAGTATTCATAGTGGTAAGGTATGATACACCATTAGATAACCATCTCTAGATTTTTATGACAACCAGAATGAATTTTTCAAAGTATTACATTAAATAATTTATAACTATTTAAAATGATTTTTTATACTTAATTGGCCTTTCTTAATTTAAACAAATTTTTATAAAAAATATAAGATTTAATTGTGGTCTTTCGATTAAAGTCAATTATGGTTAAAAAGAATTTCTGTCTTTTCGTATTGATATTTTTTTTATGTGTTATTTGTTGTGGTACTCCTGATGTTTTCTTTTTCTATTCCGTTTCGTTTTCACTCGGTATCATATAAGTTATCCATCTCTTTCAAGATTCATATGTCCCATTTGATCCACGACTATTTGGATATTGTGGAGAATCTCCTATATGCCATTCTAGCCTTTGACTCGATTATCGAATTGTTATCCTATTTTCGATTTATTCCGAACCCTTGAAGTTCATTGATAACAGTGGATTTCCGTAGAAGCTTTGGATGTGATTGTGGGAATGACTTGTTGTACAAGAGGAATTTGTAATATATGTCAGAGAAGGTTTAGGAATACCGTTAAAGGTGATGATATGCTTCGGGTTCATGTGACCGTACTCAGGAGTCTGAAAACCTGTAAAAGAACACAAGGTAAGTGAACCGAAATTGAGTGATAGTTCGGAGTCGTACGAGAGTTTATTGAAGTGTTTTTCGAAAGATTTTTGATGACCACTGCAGTGACAATTTCACTGCTTACATAAAATCTTATTCATGGACCGACGTCATTCGTGAAGTCTCCATATTTCTAGCACCCACGAGAAATACAAGAAATGTCTGAACAATTCAAAAGTTTACCAGACAGAAGATTTTCATATGACTAGTCATTTTCCGTGAGGAGCACCAGTGTCATATGTTAAGAATAGAAGCAGAAGTTCATTTGAAGTTAGTGTATGAAATACACTGAGGAAGGAGAAGTTTGTATGATAAGTTAACTAAGAGCGAACAGTGTGAAGAATTGTAGAAGTTACTATGACACCATCCCGAGAAATGATTATTCTTAGGATTTCAGGTTAACCTACCTACATTTCAACACAAACTTTTCAAGGATTGTTTTAAATCCAAATACTTCCCTAATTAGAGAGGGATCAGAAGTATGCGTGGGGCGCAGAAGGAAAAGAGGCTTTCTAGACTTTAAAGGAATGATTTGTGTGACGCTTTGATTAATCGAATGTAGTGGTTGATGCGTTTGTAGTAGAAAGGGAAGAGAAACTCAGACGAGTTAAGATCAATGTCCATGACTAACCAGTCAAGGTGTTAAGGAAAAGAATATTGGCTTACTTCAAGTGAGACGTCCAAGTAGATAACCCCAGCAGAAGATTTACGAACCTGGACCAACAAATGGAAAAAAGGGCAGATATGGTTTAGTACTGTTATTGATTTAAGTTGTATAGTGAGTATGAGTATGAAATTCGCTACCAACCTGGTAAGACGAATGTGGTGCAGATGCTTTAATTAAAAGGAACGGGTGAGACCTAACATGTATCGAAGCGATGTCTATGACCATATTCAGTAAGGAGACGGAGGTGAATGATACTGACAGCCCAAAGTTAGGCTTTCAAAGTGCAAGATAAACGAACTCGCAAAAATTCTACATGGTTTATATCAACATATGAAAACGAAAGAATACGAGTTTTTTGTATATTATGATCTTAATTTATTACCATTGTTAGGTAAGTGAAATGACGAAGGCCCCATGCCTAAAGCTACTTGGTACATCCAGGAGCGATTAAGACATAACTATAGACCTTAGGAGACATTTATTGGTGGGGCCACGAAAAGAGAAAAGGATATAATCTACTAGTGTTAGCAAATTTTTTGGAACTTGATTAAGAGGTGGAATGCTGCAATGTCAAAGACTTTTGCTTGCTACATATTGAGGGACAGCCAAGAAAGTAGCATGAGTGGAAAATGAAAAAGAATCACCATGGATTTTATCACTAAAATTTCCAAGGTCAAAGCATGAGGAATGATGTGATTTGGGTGATGGTCGATAGACTGACCAAGTTGGCTCATCTTCTAGCTATACAAGAAGATTTTAAGATGTGAAGTTTGCAAGGATTTATATTGATGAGACAATAGCAAGGAATGGAATTATGGTTACGATTAACTCATATTGATATGATGATTTACCATTCGTGGTTTTTTGGGCAGACTTACAGAAGTGTTTTGAGACGCAATTGGATTTGAGTAATGGCATAACATCCTTAAGCGTATGGATAAAGTGAACGTATGAGTCATATTATGGAAGATAGTAATGAGGCATGATGTTATCGTTTTGGTAGTAGTTATCATTGAGCCATTTGGTGTGCTCTCTCCGTTTAAAAGCATTGTATGGAAGGAACTGTAGATCGCATGTTTTATATGGCCGAAGATTCGGGGAAGTAGTTTGAATGACCTGAGTTGTGTTTCTCAAGAACTATGATAAAGGGTAGATAAAGAGAAGCTCAAAGCGGCAAGAGACCGTCAAAAGAGCTATGCTGATAATAGGCGCAAACCATTAGAGTTTGAGGTAGGAATATCGGGTTGAGCTAAAAGAGTCGCCTTGGAAAGTTATACTTCAGTTTGGCAATAAGGAAATTTAGCACCAAGGAATGTAGGGTCATTTGAGAAATTCTTCGAAAGAAAACGGTCCTGAAGCTTATGGGTTATATTACCTGAAGAATAGAGTGGAGAACATGACACTTTTCATGTGTCCAACCCTAAAGAATGTTTTGCGGATGCTATTTGCATGTGCCATTGACGTAGATTAAATGAGACAAAACTCTTTGTTTGTGAAGGAACTTGTAAGAGATAATGGACCGTGAAGTTTATAGATTTTAAATACGTAGTAGAAGAATCGCTTGTGAAATTTATCATTAAGGAATTCTTAAGCGATGGACCCTTGAGATTTACAATGGATAACACGAAATTATATGAAGTCTAAGTATCCTCAGTTGTTTGTTGAGCGAGCTGATGAATCGGCTAGTTAAATCTCGGGACGAGATTTCCTAAAGGAAGGGAAGAACTCTGTGATAAAACCATGATTTGAGCTAGTTTAGTCACACCGTTAGTGTTTGACTTGTGAATCTTGTTCAATATATGGTGTATGTGATATATGTGTTTATATGCGTTTATGTTGATTATGTGTTAAATGAGTTAGATCAATCTCATGAGTGTGATCATCTCAATGTTATTGAATTGGTAGTGAGATTGTTTGAATTTCCATTTCGTTCACTTTTCGGTGACAAAGGAAATGATTTGTGATTTAAGCGTTTTAGTGATTTATCGTGTAAGTATTATTACGTATATGTATTTATGTGTGCTAAGTGGTTTGAGTAGGTGCATGATATCATTTTGAGGTGTATGGGAATCTCATTTTGATTTTGGTTGTTTTTTGTGATAAGTATACGCATTTGATCACCGTAAAGTGAATAATGGAAAGTAATGGCGTATAGCATGCAATGCTACGTCACTGATAAGGTGGATTTTTGAGTAAAGTAGTTTAAGAAAATGTAGCAAATAATGACAGTAAGTGAAGTGAGTGAAATTTGGGTAATTATAGTGGACTTAATTCATATATAAGAAATTGTACATCGGAAATGAAAAGTTATTATTTAGAAATTAGTTTATAAACAAAAATGATTTACCAAATTAGCATAGGTTTTTATAAAACTTAAGGAATAGAAGGTAAAATTAACTAAATAAAAATTAAAAAATAATTTATTCATGACATTAATAGTAAATATCAAAATTGAGAAAAAAAAGAAAAAAAAAGAAAAGAAAAAAAAGCCTAATATAAACTAGGACTCTAATAGGAATTATCTAGGATTTAAAATTGAGGCCTAAAAATACAAAATAAACTCCCTATAACCACCACCCCCCCCCCCCCCTTGTGAGAATTCGGTCAACCAAAGAAGAAAAAGAATGAGAAAAAAAATAGGGTTTTGCTTTTGTGAAAAAACAAAGTTCAAAGGTAAAGTTTTAATTAATCTTTGTTTAATGATTAATCATTATTCATGTAATGAATTAATATGGTGGAATAATTAGGGTATTTCTTTATATCTGTAGATTAATGAGTTATAATTATGTCATAAAGATAGGGTTTAATTATGGGTAGATGCGAGTGTAATGGTTTAGATCGCGTAGATCCTGATTATAGATTAGGGGTATAAATTAGGAATGTGTTGATCGGTGACTGTTATCTGATGATGTGATAATAGCTTATGTCAAGTTTCCAGTGTCTATGATTAACTCAGAAGAGTCAAATCTAGTCCCAGAACATCTGGCCGTCGCAAGTATATAAGGTGCGGTAAGTCTTTTCACATGTTGGTTACGATAAAAGTTTGTCAAAGCATAAGTTTCGTGGTCAGATTAAGGTCAGATGACGAGGTGTAAAACCCCCCTTAAAATTTGAATTAGGATTAGACAACCTACAGGGAGTATTTAGTTCTAAGTGTCTATAAAAAACAACCAAAGGATAGCTTCTTATTGTAGTCTAAGTAAGTATTTGGGTTCTAAAACTTTTTAGTGTTCGGTTCAGAATCCGAAACGAGTATTAAAAGTTTGATATTATTTGGGTAACTTAAAAGGTGAAAAAAATTAGTAAAAAAAATCGTGGAGAAAGTAAACTCATGAAATTGAACCAGTGATTTTGGTAAAATTTATAAAGCTCATAGTATTGTTTAGAAAATTGTAAAGTGATGTCAAATTCTATGCGTTTTCGTGTAAATATGAAAGACTTTGGAAAAGAGTGTAAACCTGTTGTGTTAATGGGGGGGGGTGGGGGAGGTAGGGCAGGTGTCGTGGTGACCCAGGGGGTAATAAACACCTTAGACATCCGTCATATGAATGTTACATTGTGCATCAGCATTGTGGCTTGGTCGCGAGTAACACGTGTTTGTTTTTTTTTTTTTTTTGATTGTATTTAGTTTCCGTGCAAGTATTTAGAGTTTGCTTCAGCATCATGTGAGTTTCATAGCCCCTTTTTCAGTATGTTTCATGGGGTGCAAATGATGCATGAGTTTAAAAAGATTCTAGTTACTGGTGAAAATGTGTTTTAAATGAGGCCAGGACTATACTGACTATTGAATGTAATGTGCTACTTGCTATTGTGATATGGATCGTGGGAACACATTCCGTTCCCTTATTTGTGATGTTTGAGCGTATACCGTCTCAACAAGGTGTGTGTGTTTGCAGTTAGCTTTGCAATGATAGTTCATTTTAAATGTCCTGCTATAGCTATGTTTTATTTATCACAATATTTAGTTTGTAAAGATTGTATATTTGTGTCTTAAACTATACTCTCACCCAACTTTATGTTGATGTTAAGCATCATTTTTCAGGTGAGCATCATGGAATAGATAGAGCGATGTGGTAAGAAAGAGACCGTAAGATGTCATGGAGTTTAATTGCTTTATGTCTTGAATTTAGCATTGTTTGGCATTATGGATAATTGTTGCATGTCTTACCTATTGGCGATAACTTTCGTTACATAATAAAAGATGCCTTTTGGATGGTTGTTTTATGGTATTGTTATGAAACTTTTGTGACTATACTTTGTGGCTTATTTATTGCAGTAGAATTCTCTATATAGACGTCAATGTGTTATGATAATATCCTTTCTCTTTACGCTTGGCGTTTCCCCAGCCTTGGCGGGGTTTGACCTTTTTACATCCATTAGAATAGCATAAAATCAAAGCCCGAAGCATAAAAGCTTAAAACCTATATACTCAAGTTTAGCAACTAGGGCATAAGTATTCATCAAATCGACTGCCCACATTGTTGATTGTAGCCCTTGAGCAACTAACCAAGCCTTATCTAATAACAACACACCTGTTCACATCTAACATATTTCAGAACATCCCACTTTAGTTCTTATGATTTTCATATTCGATGTTGTGATTAACTCCCAAACGTCATTAGCAATGAATTGATTTAATTCTTCTTGCATGGTGACTATCCAACTTTCATCCGCTAAGGCTTCATTCACGTTCTTAGGTTCTATAGTTGATATAAAACAAAAGAAGTTACTTTGGTTTTAGGCTTGTGACCTAAGAGTTCTTTCGTTAAGGTTTTTCTATGACATTCATTATACTCTATGGAAGGTTCACTAAGATTCCTATATTAACTATTCGTCTCATCACAAAGTTTCATCCTCAAATGTCATTTTTAAGTTTTTTTCTTTGTAACTCATAATTGCCTTCATCTTACATCTAAGTCATCATCCACCAAAGGTGATGTCTTAGAGGATGGAGGAGTTTCATCGAATGCCACGTTGAGTGATTCTTCAATTTTCCTAGTGTGTTTATTAAGGATGACGTAGGCTTTACTATTTTGTGAGTAACCTAAAAAGACACCTTTGTATAACTTTTGGTCAAACTTGGTAAGGTAGTCTTTGGTGTTTAAAATGAAGCACTTGCTTCCAAACACTCTAAAATAGTCAAGAGTAGGTTTCATACCTCTCAAGAGTTCATAAGGTATTTTTCCTAGGATGGCTCTAATTAGGATTCGGTTGAGAATGTATGTTGAAGTATCTACGGCGTTACACCAAAACTTTTGTGGTAACGATTGCTCATTCAACATAGTCCTACTCATTTCCTGAAGTGTCCTATTTTTCCTTTCAACCACGCCATTTGATTGAGAAGTGCGTGGAGCCAAGAAGTTATGTGTAATGCCATTGGCATTATAAAACTCTCCAAATTGCACCTCATTATCAAATTCTCTATCATGGTCAGTTCTTATTGACACTATTGTACATCGTAGTTGATTTTGGATTTTCTTACTAAATATTTCGAATTGATCGAAGGCTTCGGTTTTATCCTTAAGGAATCTAGTCCAAGTATACCTAGAGTAGTCATCTATTATGACTAAGGTGTAGCGGTTTCCTCTGTAACTCCGTACGGCGAATGGACCGAAAAGATCCATGTAGAGGAGTTCTAAGCATCTAGTCGTTGAGGCTATATTCTTAGCCTTATGACTAGTGTGAGCTTGTTTTCTAATTTTGCAAGCATAACAAAAGTGTTGATCAAACTTAAGCTTAGGTAGGTTTCTAACTAGTTCCTTTATATCTAACAAGTTGAATGAGATCAAAATAGCATGACCAAATCTCCTAATCCTATGACACAATGTGGAGTTTTCATCAATCGTTACAAGACAAATTTTGTCTTTTGGCTTATTTCCTAATTTCATCACATATAAGCCTTTCTTCCTAATACCTCTACCTATGACTTTACCGTCCTTAGTGATTTCACTATCATATTTAGAGAAAGTTACTCTACACTTATTATCACATATTTGTCCTATACTTAGTAAGGTAAATCATAAGTTATCAACATGTTCTACATTATCTATATTGAGAGAGTCATTAGAAATCATACCTTTTCCAATGATGTTACCGCGAAGCTTACTACCAAAAATGACATGACCTCCATTGCATGCCTTATAAGTGGAGAAGAGCTTTCGGTTACCCGTCATATGTTTAGAGCATACCGCTTTCTTTAATCCATTCATCCGAGTCCAAGTCGACAACCAAGCATATCAAGTATATAAGGCAACAACTCAAATATTTGGTCCCAATTATCTCAAGAGTCCAAAGGTTTTATTCTAAACATCCTTAAGGGCATATTTTGAATGCAATTTGGTTGGGATTTGGAAATGGAAGACACTTTTTCCCCATGCATAATAACTTTGTCGTTGGAAGTTGTTCCAAGCTACGGGATAGCCATGAGGTTGGTTTTGTCGACTAACATTCCTTTTTGGTTGCAGTGTTTTTGCACGTGGATAATTATTATTGACTCTTCTAGGTAGTGGAGTGTTTGATCTAAATTTTGGATTTGAAAAATCCACTATCGTTTTTAACAATTGGTTTTATAAAATTGTAAACTTCATCAACACTAGCAACGGAACTTTTGACCGCTGTTATACAAATTATGTGTTTTGGTCTAGGACTTGAAAAGAAACACTTTTCTCAGATATGGGCATTTCTGGTGGTGGTCCCTTATTTATTTTGGGGGCCGCCTTAACATTAAGGGGGCCGCCCATATTTATGGGGCCGTCCCTATTGATGGGACCTCTATCAGAAGACGCCTTTTTCTGAGCTTTTACAAATTTTATTTCCTTTGTTCGACTAGATGATGCTTCGAATGAATTAAAACCTAGACCTAATTTATCACCGGAGGGTTTTTGATTACTTAGCATTTTATTCAAGCAATGTGTACTCTTTTCAAATTTATTTAATTTAGTGGATTCATCTTTGAGTTTTTCATTCTCAATTTTAAGTACATGACACATTGCACATTCGAGATCAACTCCCTTGTTTTTCTCGAGTGTGGATAATTTATCTTTTAGTTCTCTAAGCTCATTTTCTAGACTATTTCTAATAGCTTTTAACCTTTTGTTTTTAGTGATTATCTTTAGACTCATTTTGCATAACTTGTCATATTCGTTGTCTAAAGCTATATCATCAATTGATGAGTTTTCATCACTAAAGTAAGATGATTCGGAACATACCTCACTTAATGCATGAGCTACAAGACATGTTTTATCTTTGACCTTCTCATCATCATCTTCACCGCTATCGCTCCAAGAACCTCCGACAAATGCTCTTTGGTTCTTGTCTTTCGGTGGTTTTGGACATTCTCCAATAAGATGATTCGGGTCGCCGCATCTAAAGCATTTTCTATCACTTTTACCGTTCTTGTCATCACGGCTTCTTTGGAACGTCTTTTTGTCATTCCGAGGTTGTCTCACGAATCTACCTCTTCTCTTAAAGAACTTCTTGAAGTCTCTTACCGCCATGGCATACTCTTCGTCTTCACTACCGGAAGTTGAACACTCATCATCACTAGATTCTTTCTTAGCCTTTAACGCAAGAGATTTTCTTTCAACTTTTGCTTTGACTATTTCGGAGTCTTTCTTGATAATCATCTCATGGACTTTGAGGTTTCCAATGAGCTCATCAAGAGATAGTGATGTCAAGTCTTTTGATTCCTCAATCGCCGTGACCTTTGCTCTCCATTTAGGATGTAGAGCCCTAAGAAACTTCCTTACGTAGTTCTTACTAGAATAACCTTCATCAAGAGCTTTAAGACTAGTAATAATAGTATTAAATCTAGCAAATGCACTATCTATAGATTCGTCTTCGGAAATGACGAATTGTTCATATTGTTGAACCAAAAGGTCGATCTTGTTATCTTTGACTTGGCTATTACCTTGGTGGGTGATTAACAAAGTTTTCCAAATTTCTTTTGCCGTATTACACATGAAAATTCGTTCATATTCTTTTCTAGGCAAAGCATTGTAAATAACCATTTTGGCTTCATTATTTTTCGCAAGCCTTCTTTTAAGATCATCCGATTGTTTTTCAAAAGGGACAACCTCATCAAGTTTGGTTTCCGGATTTTGAATAATAGGTTGAAAATCACCATTGGTAATAACATGCCAAAGATCTAGATCTTTTGATTTAACATATGTCTCGAATCTATTTTTCCAATAAATAAAACTATCGCTTTCAAAAAGTGGTGGTCTTTGCATAGATTGCCCTTCTAGATATTTGTCGGAATCCATAGATCGATCCAAGCTTTAAAATACAATATATTTTAAAAATCTTGAGTGACCTTGCTCCTGATACCAATTGTAGAAAACTAGAAGGGGGGTTGAATAGTTTACCGGTTTTAAACTTTTAAAAGTTTACTATCAAAATATTTAGATTCGAGTTATATGTTTAACCAATTCACAATAAGAACAAACAATATAACTATCTAAACTAAATCTAAATAACAACAACAATAATAAAAAGAGATAAGGAAAGGAACAATCAAACCAATAGCGCCAAAGATTTTATAGTGGTTCTTCATACGAAGCACCTCTTCCGGACTACTCTACTCCCGAGTATCCTCCTAGAGATATCACTATGTCAAACATAAGCTCTCTTTAGTTTTGGCGGAGGAAAACCGTTTACATGTCGCTTACGTTATTTTCCGACACTAAGCTAAATGTTGAGTCCTAATCTTAGCTAGAACCAATCTACCACTTCACAAGATATACACACTCACAAGATATACACAATAGGATCTACACACTATCAAATACACAAGATAAATACAATAGAGATTTGGTACTTAAAATAAGAGAGGAGTGATCACTAATCAACACTGAAAATGATAAAAAAAAAGCACTTTGTTTCTTGGTGAATACGAGTGTTCTTCTCTTGCACTAGATAAAGAGGAAAGATGAGATGAGGAAGATAAGATTAGATCAGTTGAAACAAGATCAAGAGATGTTAGTGATCAAGATATTTAGTAAGAGAAAGAAGGATTTAGAGATAGAAAGAAGTTTGAGAAAATTTATGCAAAGAGGTCTAATTTTCTGCCAGCAATAGAGCAGTATTTATAGCCACGAGATTCCAATGGTCACTGGGGGTGGTCCCGGCGGTCCCAAATATATCTGGGGGACGCCAGGCCTATAAGGGGGCCGCCTAGTAGACTATGCTCCTGTTTTTTGTCTTTTTGTGGGGAAGGTTGTATCTGCTATGGAACCTTCTATTTTGGGGGGAAAATTTAAATTTCAAATTTTAAGTTTTTGATAAACTTTTCTTTTAATTAGAATATATTTTGTATATGTATTTTTGTGAAAATACTTTTGTAAGAATAAAAGTGAGGGTGAAGAGAAAATATTTTCTTGATCACTAATCATGCTTAATGATTTTATTTATCCATACCTTAAGTGATCATTAATCTTAGAAATGGAATTTTACACTTAAAATTTGTGAACGTTTATTTTTATCGTAAACGTTTTTACATTTTGTTATTATCAAAACATTGAGAGGTTGAAAAATATAAATAACGTTTTTAGACATTATTTGTATTAACAATCCATTTGCTATTAACTGGAATTAGGGATAAAATCTACTTAACTGTTGATGCTTGCAAGACAGCTCAGGAAATGTGGATAGCTATCGAAAGGCTACAACAAGGTGAATCTCTCAACATTCAAGATGTCAAGACAAATTTGTTTTGGGAGTTTGGAAAATTCACTTCTCATGATGGAGAGTCCATGGAGTCATACTACTCTAGATTTTACAAGATGATGAATGAAATGATAAGAAACAACTTGACAGTTGCTACGATGCAAGTCAATGTTCAGTTTCTTCAACAACTTCAACCAGAATGGTCAAGGTTTGTGACAATTGTCAAGCAACAACACGACTTGGATACAGTCTCAGATCATAAGCTCTTTAATGTTCTGAAACAGTATCAAAAGGAAGTTAATGAAATCCGTGCTGAGAGAATAGCCAAGAATGCTAACCTATTAGCACTTGTTGCTGCTGCTTCACCATATCCAGATCCTTATTATCAAGCACTAAAATCTCACAAACCGTATGCACCAACATCAAAACAATCATCTTCCACCAGATCTAATGCATCTACTAAATTCAAAGGCAAAGAGATAGCCAAACCAATCACACCTCCATCTGAGTCAGCTTCTAAAGAAGACAGTGATCCTGAACAAGCTCAGAGAGATAAGGATATGCAAAAAAATTTGGCACTCATTGCAAAGTACTTCAAAAAGCTCTACAAATCTACCAACAACAACCTTATAACCTCTTCAAACTCTAGAAACAAGAATGTAAATACTACTCCAAGGTACAAGAATGACAATTAGACTGGACAGTTTGGGAATCAAAGGACAATGACTGTTGCTGAGGCTAGGGAGACTGTAGGCAGTCAGGTAGTGCAGCAGACTGGGATACAGTGTTTCAATTGCAAGGAATTTGGTCATTTTGCTAAGGAATGCAGGAAACCAAAAAGGATAAAAGACTACACATATCATAAAGAAAATACGTTGTTGTGCAAACAAGCTGAGAAAGGTGTTCCACTTCAGGCAGAACAAGCTGATTGGCTAGAGGACACGGATGAAGAAATCGATGAACAAGAATTGGAAGCACATTATAGCTTTATGGCAAAGATTCAGGAGGTTCCTACTACAGACTCAAGAACTGATACTGAGCCACTAGAATAGGTACAATACGATGCTGAACATAATGTGTTTGCCAATGACAAACAACATTCTGAGCAAACTGAATCCATTAATAACACATGTGAAGTGGAAATGGTTGATAGGAATGTCATTCCTGATTCACAAAATATGTGTGATAATTATATTCAGACTGACCAAAATGCTGAAGAATCTGATGATGAGCGTGCTGCGCTTGCTAATTTAATTGCAAATTTAAAACTTGATGTTGATGAAAACAAAAAAATTCAAAAGCAATTAAAGAAAGCAAACGCATCACTTGCTTATGAATTGAAAGAGTGCAAATCTATTCTTGCGGAGACTAGTAGAACCCTATGGGATTCTAATAGTACTAGGGATAGTTGCCTAATTGCACTCCAATGTAAATAGAATGAGATTGAGAAGTATAAGACCTGAAATGACCGAACAGTTTATTATGACAAACTTGAACGAAAGTTAAATGAAACTCTAGGACTATTAGCTCAAAAAGAAATTGACATAAAGTAAGGTTTAAAACTAAAAGCCTATGAAATTTCAGTTGTCACAGAGAAACACGATGAGTTAGTCCAACAGAGTCTTTTAACAAGGTCACATTATGAAGGTCTTGTCAAAGAGAAAATTAAGGTTATCACGGATTTGAAACAAAAGGAAGAAAAAGATTTAGACAAATTAATTATGACCGAAAATAAATTAAAGTTTTTGAATGAAATTGTTTACAAAAGGAATCAATCAATTCAAACCATTCATATGTTAGCCCCTAAAGGCTCAACATTCAATGGTAGACCAACGTTTGCAAATCCCATGTACCTCAAGAAAGCTCAATCTAAAAAACCCTGTTTGTATGAGATCCCATACGATACTTCTGATCTTGTAAACAGATTCGTCCCTGATAAGGAAGAGACCTTAACACTAGAACAAGAGAGTAGATCAAAATTGAATAAAGGCTTAGTGAAACCTTATGATTACACAAACCAAAATAGTCTTTATGAAATTTTTAAACCCACGTCTCAGGAATATCATGTTCAGTTTGCACATGAAAATGAGGTCAGAAAGAAAATGTGGAGAAAATCTTTTGTTAAAACTAAGCCACACATAGTTAAGAACATAGGATTTCTACCTACTTTAAAATCAATAAGTAAA
>BQNB010036798.1:6162-49877 GCA_026074375.1 Tanacetum coccineum | reverse complement strand
ACAAGTATAAATACAACAAAGTAAAATGACATCCGAGGCGCTTCCAATGCTGAAGATGACGTCTTTGTCTTCTAGTCTTGAAAATTGTACTCCAGCTTGGATCTTTATTGTCTTTACTTGTACAGGAACCATTGTAGTATGCATGAGTTGGATTAACTTCCCCCTAATTCATGCAACATGTCTTGAAAAGCTTTCTTCATAAACTTCTTTTTGGCGAAGTTTCTAAATCAGCTTCCCCCTAAACTAACATCCGTATCTTGAGCATATTCTGAAACGTTGTTGTAGCTCGGACGATCTTCTAACATTGACATTTGAAGTGCAAAACAGAATTTTGTTGAAGAAAAAGCCAATCACACTAACTAATACTGCTTATTTGACATTCGGTCTTGATGATTATCCGTTTGGGGGAACATGCAAGCGATCATCAACAATTCTTCTCACGCTTGTAGAATACTTCACAAACCATACTAAGTGAAGTAGTATAAACTACTACCCCTGGAAGTTGACCTGATAGCATCAAAGTATCAAAGTACACATATTCCCCCATGATGGTTTTGAACTCTCGGGAGCATCATTGACGTGTACAACCATATACACGAGAAGTTCTTGTCATAAGCAACAATCTTGAAAAGTTATGAAAGACATTAAAGATATTTGAAAGATTTTGCTGAGACTGTGAAGCATCATTGACGTTCGGTTGCTTTAAATATCCCATGAGAATTGCTGATCATATCTCAAACCTTTTACTCTATGGCTAACTTACCAACCTCATATTCTGTCGGCTATTGCTGTGACCACTTGGTGAAGTAAACCCGGTATACCAAACTTGAAAATAAAGTAGAATTCCCCAAATTTGTTACTTAAGCTTGCACTTTTGTTGATTGAAGAACGGTGCAGAAGAAAGCCTCTAAGTACCCTATACCCAACATCAAAAGTATAAGAAGTACAACACCTCTTGAAATTATCCACATCTGCATCTGAGTGTGACACTGAGTACTACAATGTAACTCTTTTAAGTGATAGTTATCAGGTCTTCAACCAACCACCCGACTACTGGAAACTAGATAATTCAAGTCTCAATCATAACTGTATACGATCAAGCAAGTCATCAATCGATAGAGTGGGTTTAAAGAAAAAGGGGTAGAAAGTAGAAGGAAATCTCGATGATGAAATAAGTAGACGCCTTCGTGAAACCCACTTCAATCTCAAATAAGGGATACTAGATAAACTTCGTGATCACTTGACATTTAAAATCCAAATTCCATAGCCGTTTTGACATTTAAGTGAATCTTTAATGATCGTTTTAGGATTAATTGTTGTGTTTGCTTTGGTGTTCTTGTTTTAATTATTAGATTCCCAAATTTGGTCATATGCCAAATGTCGGTCACATGCCCAAAGTCGGTCAAATCTAGGTTTTTCATTGACAAACCGCAGTGAAATCAAACAAACCGCTGGCAAGAATGTTGGCAAACCGCTGCCATGACATTAAGTAAACCGCTGGCAGTGTTTGATCAAACTGCTACCTGATCAAACCGCTACCTGATCAAACCGCTACCTGATAAATTGAGCAAACCGCTACCATAAATGATGACCAAACCTCCACCTTAAACAATATCAAACCGTTGCCTTCATTAAGTCCAAACGTACTAAAAAATCAAACCGTACCAAATTGGACCCGCTAAAAAGCCGCTGCATTAATAAAGATAATCAAACCGTCTACCATTTAAAATAAAAAAAAAAAATGTCAAAACCGCTACCAAGTTTTGACAAACCGCTACCAAGGAAAAACATGGACAGAGTTTCGTTTAAGTAAGCCATTATTAATATCAAACCACTGCCAACCTGTATTGTCAAACCGCTATTATAAAAACTCAAACCGCTACTCAAATAAGTTAAAAACTCACACATACGCCACCAACTTTCTCAAAACGTGCTAATAATGACAAACAGTAATAACTTATCTTTTGTGCCAAACCGCTGATAGTGCTAAATTCTTTTGTTCTCTATTATAAAACACTACTAGCAAACAAAAATTCATACTACATCTTGCCAAATCGCCACCAAGCATTGCCAAACTTAAATATAAGATTGTCACATTCGAATAAGCACAAGACTAACCCGAATAAGCTATCATTCCACACCAATAAGCCATGAAATCTTAAAATTAAGTAGCTACTAGAAAGATTATCAAGAAAGTACAAGCTATACCTAGTTTAAACCCAAAATCAAATCCAAGTCGTAACTAGTGAGCTTATAATCAAACCGAACCAAAATAAGCTAATAGTGCTTATCCATGCCACAAACTTATTAATCAAATAAGCTATGAAAGATATAAAGAAGAAAGAACAAGCTTATCCAAACCACAAACCACAACCGAACTAAGCCGTAAACTTTAGAAGCTCAAAATAAGCTCAAATAAGCTTAAAAACCTATGAAACTTAAAAAATAAGGCAATCAACAAACACGGAATTCCCACCTAGGCTCTTGAACCAAATTGTACATAATAAGATATCACTAGATAAACAAGATCCGGAGGTCGGGGAGGATAACAATGCTTATCTTTTCAAAGCTACCAGAATTCCTATGGACCAAAGCAATTTCCACACCTTGTTTTACTCAAAATCGCTCTCTTGTATACCCTCGGTATAATAAAATGCCATATGAGCTGATTAAGGGTAGAAAACCCAATGTTCAATACTTTTATGCGTTTGGTTCCTTATGTTACCCAACAAATGATCGTGATTATCTTAGGAAGATGAAGCCTAAAGCAGTGGTATTTTGTTGGTTACTCTGAGTCATCAAAGGGTTTCACATTTATAACCGTGAACAAATAAAATACTAGAAACCATCCATTTGAAATTTGATGAACTCACAGCTATGGCTTTTGAATGCAAAAATTCAGGACCCGGTGTTAACTGCTCGAATTTTCAAGACTCATCACAAGAAATGAAGGAAATATTATCTCAACAATACTTGGATAGCTTGTTTGGTCCTCTGTATGAAGAATACTATACGCCGAGAACTTTAGAAGTGTAAGATAATTCCAATGCAAATACTTTTGATACTGAAGACACTCCATCATCTTCTTCAATCATTTTTGAAGATAGTGACGCTCCTCAAGTAGTAACCTCATCAGAAGAACCAATTGCACAAGAATCCTCAAATCCAGTCTTGAATACTCATTCTGATGAACAAATTCAAGAAGACGTTGCAGAACTTGACGGGAATACTATCATGCATTCTTTTGGAACTCTTAAGTTCGAAGAATCTGAGTCATCTTCAAACTTTCAGGACCCGTTAAACATGCACGAGTTCCACCAACAACACCGCTACACTGATAAATAGACTAAGATTCATCCAATTGAACAAGTGATTGGTGACCCTTCCAAGCCAGTGACAACAAGAAGTAGACTTCAAACTGATGCAGAGTTGTGTATGTACGCACTCACAGTGAGTACTACCAAACCTAAAAATATCAAGGAAGCTATGCTTGATCATAGCTGGAGCGAATCAATGCAAGATGAAATCAATCGATTCGAACGCTTAGATGTGTAGGAACTTGTTTCGCTGCCTAATGGCAGATATGTCATCAAGGTAAAACGGCTTTGGATAAACAAGACGGATGCTAAAAACACAGTTATTCGGAATAAATCATGTCTTGTTGCAAAGGATTACAGTCAACAAGAAGGAATTGATTTTGAAGAGTCATTTACTCCAGTGGCACAACTAGAGGTTGTTTGAATGTTTGTGGCTTACGTGGCACCCAAGAACTTTACAATATACCATATGGATGTAAAGACTGCCTTCCTTAATGGTCCACTAAAAGAAGAAGTTTTTATAAGTCAGCCAGACGGATTTGTAGATCCAAACTTTCCTAATTACGTCTATCGTCTTAAGAAAGCTTTATACGGTCTCAAACAAGCCCCTTGATGACATCAAATAACATCTATTTTATAGCATCATTTATCCCATGTAATTAACCCATTTTGTGTAATTATTGCAAAGAATTGTTACTTAATCATTTATATTTGTTATTTGCAGTAATTATCGAGTATTTAGAAAAAGATGGAGAAAAGGACGTGTTTTGAAGCATAAACGAAGATTTTGAGAAAGTCACTGATTCTGACATCAATACGCCGTATCATTCTAGACAAATACGCCGTATCTAAAGACTTTGAAGAACTCAAGACTATTGCCTGACTTTGGAGAATACGCCATTGATACGCCGTATATGATACTTTGGTCAAAAATCAAGAAAAACACATTTTCAGCCAATACTCCGTATCCATAATCCCTAATACTCCGTATTGGTCAATACTCCATATCTAAGAAATCGGACATTGGGATTAAAAGACTTCTTAGTGCTGTTGAAGTTACTGCTGCTGGTTATAGTTTCTATTGCTGGTGAAGTTCAAGGAAAATATTCTAAGTGGTTAATACTGCTAGTGCAAAAGTTAAGACTGCTAGTGGAAGTTACTGCTGCTCAAGAAGTTCAAGGAAAATATACTAAGTGGTTACTACTGCGGATGTAAAGTTACTGCTATTTGTATAAAGTTAATGCTGCTAAGAAAGTTAATACTGCTGGTTATAAGTTAGTACTGTTAGATTAAGTTAGTACTGCTTATGTGATATGGATGAGATATTTTTGTAATAGATACGTATAAGTTATTTGATTAGAAGATCATGATAACTCAAGAATATATTGTAAACCCAGTAGGACTCCTTGGTGTATAAAAGGAGGTCTTGGGGTATTAGGTTAGATATCTCATATCTCTCATACATCTCTCATCATAGTTTAACCTAAGTTGATTAGCTTCAAGGTTTTGTAAACCCTAACACTATTAAGAGTGTTTGTATGATATTGAGGCTGAAAGTTTGGTAAATTGTTTGTTATTAATCTTATTCATTACTATTTCATTGAAATTCTTCTTAGTATAATTGACTAGATTCCGCATAGTCTTTGATATTCACAATCATAGTTTCTATCATAGTTGTTTTGGATTTATTCAATATAACTTAGCCTTATACAAGCTAAGAAAGATCTATTCTATTGGGATCAACAAGTAGTATTAGATCTTGTGAGAAGCTTTGAATAAGAAGAACCTTTACTACACATAAGATCTACTTTTTCAAGAAATAATAGATTCTCAATCTACTCAAACCATCAAGCTACCTATACTCCAACCTGGTGAGTATGATTTCTGGAAGATGAGGATGGAGCAGTACCTATAGTGCATTGATTACACTCTATAGGAGATCATAGAAAATGGTAATGCACCTATAGTAACAAAAACTGTTGATGGTAAGGAGACTATTATCCCTCCTACAAGTGTTGAAGAGAAGGCACAAAGAAGGGCAGAGTTGAAGGCAAGAAGCACTTTGTTGATGGCCTTACCTAATGAGCATCAATTAAAGTTCAACTTATACAAGGATGCTAAGACACTGATGCAGGCTATTGAGAACAAATTTGGAGGTAATATCGCTACAAAAAAGACTCAAAAACATCTTATGAAGCAGCAATATGAAAACTTTGCTGCATCCAGCACAGAAGTGATTGAGCAAACTTATGAAAGGCTTCAAAAGCTAATTAGTCGACTGGAGATTCATGGTGAAGTTATCCCCCAAGAAGACATCAATCAGAAGTTCTTGAGAAGTTTGTCACAAGAATGGACTATGCATACTATTCTGTGGAGGAACAAACAAGAGATTAAGACATTGAGTTTGGATGACCTCTTCAACAATCTGAAGGCTTATGAATCAGAGGTCAAGGGGACATCTAGCTCAACCACAAACTCACACAATGTAGCCTTTCGGTCCTCTAGCAGCACTAACAGTGCAACTAGAGCAGTTAATACCGCTCAAGGTGTTAATACTCAGGGTGCTGCTGATTGCTCAACAACTGTTGAAAATTTAAGTGATGCTGTGATTTATTCCTTCTTTGCTAGCCAACCAAGTATTCCACAGCTAGATAATGAAGATCTACAACAAATCAATCCTGATGATCTAGAAGAGATGGATTTGAGGTGGAACATTGCTATGCTGACTATGAGGGCAAGAAGATTCCTAAAGAATACTGGAAGGAAGCTGGACATGGCCAACAAAGAAAGAATTAGGTTTGACAAGTCTAAGGTGGAGTGTTTCAACTGCCACAAGAGAGGACACTTTGCAAGGGAGTGCAGGGCACCCAGGAATCAAGACAGCAGGAACAGGGAGCCTACCAGAAGGACTGTGCCAGTTGAAGAAACTACTTCAAATGCCTTAGTATCTTAGTGTGATGGCTTTGGCTATGATTGGAGTGACCAAGCAAAAGAAGGTCCAACCAATTTTGCTCTCATGGCTTATTCTTCAACAAGTTCAAGTTCTTCTACAAACTCTGAGGTATCTAATGACTCAAATTGTTGTTCATCTTGTTTAGAATGTGTAAAAGATCTAAAAGAACAAAATGAACAATTAGTTAAAGACTTAAGAACAACTAGGATAAGTGATGTCTCTTATAAAACTGGTTTAGAATCTGTAGAAGCTAGACTGTTAGTCTTTAAGAAAAATGAGTCTGTGTATGAGGAAGATATAAAACTCTTAAAACGTGAAATCTATTTAAGAGATTTAGATATTACAGAGCTTAAAAGGAAGTTAGAGTTGGCTACAAAAGAAAAAGATGAGGTTCAACTTACAGTACAAAAATTTGAAAATTCATCAAAAACTCTGTGTCAAGTTGCACAAATACCTAAGATAAAACATGCCGAAAAATGGTCAACATAAAGGTTTGAGTGAAATTCCCATGAGGTTTGTGAAAATGTAATAGTTGACTACAAGTCATATACATTAATAATATGCATGCATTTACAATTAGCATAAGAAAACAGTATTATTGCCCTCAGCTCATGCAAACTAAACATTAACCATAAATCAAGTGTTACAAAATGTTTCCATAAGGGAGCCTCTAACCTAAAGATTTTTGGAGGAGCCACTACCCAAGAGATGTTGTGAGGAGCACGAACAAGGGATGCCCGCACTAACCCAAATAATGTTGTAACATTTCATATTTTTTTCGTCATTACTACTAATTTATTCCATTATTTCATTTTAGGCTTCTTTGAGCGTAACTTTTTATTATTATACCGTATAGTTAAATCTGCGTAAACTAAAAATCAATCGTTCAATGTAAACGGACACCCACACAAGTTAAAATTACATCAATGGCAAGTGGTAATAATGTTATTAAGAGTATAATTTATAACTTTTCATAATTTATTTTTATTGGTTACGTAAAACGCTTACGTTTCGCAATAAATTATATTCGGGCATACCCGGAAGCACCTATACCTATCTATACTCAAACCAATACTCATAATTATACCCAATACATAAAAATTAACTCACTTTATCACTTATTAACCACTTAGGCCAGATACATACACATACACTTGATAATTAAATCAAAACTCACTTGTATACTTTCTTAAACCCCACAACTAGTACTTTCATAACAAGTTTCTAAAGATTGGCACATCAATTGTACCCCTAGAACTTCATCTTGGCTTTCCATCTTCATAGAAAAGGAAGAGAAGTGTGTACAATCTCTACAAAGTATACCATGAACCAATTAACTCACCATGTTAGTTTTAAGGTTACTAAACCAACCCTTGTATATAATAAGGTACAAACTAGGAAAAAACCACACACATACACTCAGGATAAAACAAATTTACAAGCAAACTCACTCTCCATTTCCACCATCTAAACCCACGAGCTAACAAAATCTCTAGTGCAAGGGTTCCATATAAATTTTTATTCTATAAAAGATTCCCAGGAGAAGTTAAGCATTGATTCTAAGTATATCTAAGGTGATACAAGGGTATTGGAAGCTTGGGTTTTGGTATTAGCAAGAGTTTGAAGCAAGAAAAGAAATTAGGGTTTCATTAGGGTTTTGATCTTGGGTTTTACTATATGGTTGCAAGCTTTAGTGTAGGCTTGGTCTTCTTCTAATTCCTCACACAACTCTAAGGTCTTATTTAAATTTTTACCGGATCTTCATTATTCATGATTACATGTTTTACATATACTTGATATATATGTAAGATCACCCACGGCTAGGTTTATTTATGAAGTTTATAAAACAAAAACCATGTACATACATACACGAACAACTCGTTTGTTATGATTAAAATAATTTTTAAATAAGTTTAATATTTTAAAACAAGGGTTTACAAGCAATGGAAAGTTTACATAATTATTTGTCAAGTTATGGTTATTTATTTAATTATAAAGTTTAGTTAAACAAATAAATATGTTGGACAATTTTCTTGGACAATATGGACTTATATTTATGGACATATTATAGAGGACTTAAGATATATCAAGTTATGCTATTTAATAAGTTAGAGGACTTGTAATGGTTTAATAAAGTAAAAAGTATACAAAACAAGTGTATAAAACAAATTGTGTACAAACTTACTTACCTACTATTTGAATTCGTGTGTAAACACCTATATTTTACATTTTATTTAATTATTACTTATCACAAGGATCGTAAGCATATAAGAAACTTGAAAAACCGAGCAATAACGAAAGAGATATAACATTTTAAGCTTACAATAAATAAATGTATAAAAATGTTTTTATAAAAGTTATTTTGTATAAATACTAACTGTTACAGATCTGAGATATTAAAATAAGTATTTTATAATTATAGTGCTCTTCATAATGAATCCAAGGACGTAAGAAACTCGAAAACAGAATTAAAATGAACAAGTTATGCATTTTAGAAGTTATATACATTTAATTACATAAAAATAGTTTTATAAATTATTATGAATAGTAAAAGTTACTGTTCATCAGTACCTAAAATATTATAAAAGTAATATTTTGATATATTTTCTTAATACGAAATCGTGGACATAGGAATCACTAAAAACCGAATTAAAACGAACGAGATACAATTAAAATACGATTTCAAATTAATTACATAAAAATAGTTTTATAAATTATCATGAATAGTAAAAGTTACTGTTCATCAGTGGATTAACAATATAAAAATATATTTTTGGATAAATTTTTCTTTAATACGAAAAACGTAGACATAGAAACATCACTAAAAACCGAATTAAAACGAACGAGATACAATTAAAATACGATTTCAATAATTAAAGTATAAAATGTAATTTTAAACAACTTTCAACATTACTGAATACGGGTTCATAAACATTACAAAACCATATTTAAATATATAAGTTGAATTAGAGCATTTTCAATAACGAATCCATACATAAAAGAACAAGCAAAACGAATTAAATATGTGTAAGTTATGATTTTTGGAAGGTTACGACGATTAATTATATAAAAGTAGTTTTATATAATTTTATAAACTACTGTTCATCAGGGGCATAAATATTATAAATATAATATTTTGATATATTTTCTTAATACAGAGCCATTGATATAAATAACGTGAAAAACGGAGTTTAAACGATAAAGATATAAGGTTTTTAAAACCATATGCACTATTTTTACTTTTGTGCATTTTTTTATAAAAACAATTAAACCAATTATAAAATATCATTATATAATCAATAATGATATTAAAACATGTATATTAACAAACAATCAAATTGTGAGGAATGAAAAAAAAAAAAAATTCACAGCTTTATTTTTACAGATTCAAATACAAACACCTTTATTCAATAAAGTATACGTTTAAAACATTGTTTTGACATTTAAACAAACAAAGACTATTAGGTGGTGGTGTAACTACATATAACTTATGAAAGTAGTACTAATTTAAGTTACATTGTGACTCATACGGCCTACATTTAATTAGGTGCGTTTCGGGCCATTTTTCTTTTCGCTTGTCGACTCACTCAAAAAACACTTGAATTATATTAACAACACTATTCCATTAAGTGAGTGCATAGCCTCCATTTTTTAACGATACAAGGATTTACAACTTTTGGGGTGAGAAACAATGCAATTGTTTTACACATTATACGCAAGTGACATTTCGATCATGATTGACGTGTTATACCTAAGTAGACGAATAACCCACTGTGCCCATTCATCATGAACTGTCAAACTTTGTGTGAGCGCTGAATGTTTTTTAAAATATATACTAATTTTGGATTGACATCCCCGTGTCGGGTGAGTAGCACTCACTGTTGCCAGATTTGCCGACATAGTACCAACAGACAGTATACCATGTCTGGATTTGGGATGTTGCCTGGTTAGAGACATCACAAAGGGCAATGTTGGCATTTATATTGCAATTTTCATACATTCGAGCTTCAGTTTCCATGAGCCTTAGGAAACGTAATTACACATTTGTGATGTTAGCATCTGTTTGCATTTATCATACACTAGAAATCATGCGGTCCCAACATTATATTTAACATAAACCTATGAATTCACCAACTTTATGTTGATTATTTAACGCATGTTTCTCAGTCAATGAGCACCAGGTCTAAGATACATTTTGGATACTCTTTGGAGTCATGCAAAAAATATTTGGAGTCATTACATCTTTGGATAACATTATGATCTAAAATCTTGTGTTATCACATGTTACAATTAAGCCGTTGGCTTTGTATTAAACAATCTCAATAATCCAATGTAATCGGAATTTAAAACGACTCTTTTAGAGGTGCGTTCCTCATATCTTGTGATCAATTAATCTATGAAGTAACGCTCCCATGACAACATTATTCCGTATGCGACCCTATTTTGTGGGGTGGTTTACCGAAGTGTGGAGCCTCTACCCAAGAGATGATGTGGACCTATACCCAAGATGTGGTAGGAGCCTCTACCCAAAGATGTTGTGGATGCCTCATGGAAAATGAAGGTAACTTAGGCTATAATATATCAAGATAGCATACAGTTGAAAATACTTGTATTCATGGTTTATAGCATGTATCTCCCTATGGGATTTAGAAAATATGTAAAGGTGGGACTATGAACTCACCTTATCAAGGTAGTTGATTGAATTGAAATTTAATTCAAATGAGAGTAAACAGCCTCGTCGCGCAACCTGGGGGTAATATGTCAAGTCTTAGTTCGATTGTTGATATTACAAACTTTATTTCGTAAATTTAATAGTTTTTTGGTTTATGACTTGTGAAAATATCGTAACACTGTTTGGGCTATCAATAATCCAGAGGTCATGTAGTAAACGTTGAGGTAGCTATATACACTTTAAAATCGTAATCCAGCAACTAGTCAAAACAACTACTCAAAAAATGAGAACCCCGTCACATGAAAACTCCATAGTAACGTGATAAAGTTAAAGATTAAATGAATAAGTTTTAATCTTTTTTTAAGTTCTTCAAAAGCTAGCAGAATGTGATATATTATGTTAAATATATAACAATTCAATTGATTTTATAGTGTTTCGAGCGACGAAAGAAAACGACAACTGGAGACGGGTTTTACTAAAATCAAGTCATATATATATTTTAAATATATTTTTATAATTAATATAAAAAATAATTACATTTTTATACTTTATGACGTAAAATGACAGATATATACCCATGATATAATATAATATATATATATATATGTATATATAATATATAATATATTATATAATACAAAAATTAACCCTTTAATTATATTTTTAAAACATTAAACTTTTAACTTTCAAGTATGACAAAACAACCCCTGAAGTTTAACTTTAGGATATATACATTTTCAGCCCCTCTAGTTATATGTTTCAAGAATTTACAATATATACCCCTTTGCATGAAAACATTTGCGAATTAAGTCCAAAAACCATAATATTGATATTTTTGAAATCCAAAAGAGTTTTGCAGCTTATGGCTTATTAGAATAAGCTAAAATAAGTTAAGTTTACGAGCTTAAAGCTTATAGAAAGAGCTTGTGAACTAGAAAGATCAAAATGGGCACGTTTGGTTTAGGAAAACCAAAATGCATGGTTTGTGGTTCAAGGCTTTAAACAAGTGACTTATATAGGATCTAATAAAGCTTATGAAAGTTCTAAAACAAGGCAAGAGTTTATAGAACAAAATAGAAAGCTTACTAGTACTTGAAATG
The DNA here is from genome assembly GCA_026074375.1 of Tanacetum coccineum. NCBI lineage: Eukaryota > Viridiplantae > Streptophyta > Magnoliopsida > Asterales > Asteraceae > Tanacetum > Tanacetum coccineum. Next base: position 37,835 of record BQNB010036798.1, on the reverse strand, counting down.
ATGAAAATGGGTCGAATGGAGCAAAAACAACTTGAAAACTTAAAAGATGAATCAAGAGACTTCTTTCTTCTTGTTTCTTGGCTTCTACTTGCTGTATACTTTCTTCTTAATCTTCCTTGGACTTGTTTAGAGCTTCATTTGAGTATGTGATGAGTTTTTGAGATGAATTGAAAGAGTATGTATGTATGCGTGTATATATAGTGTAGAGAAGGAGTAATGACCAAGTTTTCTTGAAGTAGGGACCAAGGTGAATGGAGTAGGGACCAAGTAAAGGTAGAGTGGTGATCAAGGAACTACTTGAGGTGCTTGAGGTGCTTGAGGTGCTTAAGGTGCTAGGGTGGTGATAAGGTGCTGAAGGTGGCTAGCAAGGTGGTGAGTCATGGTGGATTTAGGGTGGTGCATGGTTGATACATCATTAAAGGTCATGGCTGTTTTTGGACAGCCAACATCGGTCTCGGTAAAATGGTTGTCATTTATAAACCGTAATTCCGATTAATCGGTCTAGGTAGAGTGGTTAGATATTTGAGTCCTCTATAACTTTTAGTTTTACATATTTAGGGGTCACTATACAAAAATTTAAAGATAACAGCCATTTACTACATGTGTGCAGAATTCGCATACCTTTGCCATTTTGGCTATAACTATGTCATCTAGACATCAATCGGTCGAGTCAATCCGGAAAAAATGATCACAAACATAGGCTACAACCTAGTATTTTACTTAATACCCAAAAAGCCAAACTAATTGTTTTCCTAGATCCTATGTATAAATCAACGGATCCAAAATCTGAAAATCTAGAACATTTTAAGGGTGTAACGGTTTTGGCTAGGGTTTTCGGGGTTAGGATTAGGTGATAGGTTTATTTAGGGTTAGTGTAGGACATTGTTAATGATTAGGATTTTAAGAGAAAAAGGTGTGCATGGAGCTTGCAGAATTTGGAGGAGGGAAAACGCCTAAAATTGAATATTGTTGCATACCGGTTTTGAGTATGAGTTTTAAGAAGTTGTACTAGAGTTTGGGTTTAAATATTAATGTATAAGGTTCGTTTTTTATAAAAACAGTTATAAAATGGTACGTTAAATAGATATTGTATTGAATTTGTACATATTGCTTGACATTAATATAATGTTTATTTGACATAAACAGTTGATGTGGATGGTATTTGTAGTTGCATGAGCTTGTTTACTTTTAGGGTTATGTAAACAATTGTTACATAATGGATGGAAATAAAAACAAAAACAAAAAATACTCCCTGAAAAAATGGTTGTACTTAAACAATAAGTAGATATTAACATTGATAAATTTTAGGGTTGTTTACAGTCCCCCCAACCTTAAAGGAAATCACATCCTCGAGATTTAGTTGGAGATAGAGAAATGTTTTGGAGATATATGGTCCGTTTGTTTCTGCCAGTCCCTAAAATGGTCAAATGACCCCACTTGTATGCAAGTCTGACACATGACCGTGCAAAATCCTGGTGATTGCAGGGAGGCATCTTGTACACAAAGGAAGATTTTTTCCAGTGTACCGGGTTTTAATTTTAGTACACCTTTTGTTTCTCAGTTGGGGTGGTAGCATAAGCCCTGACAGTTTCTTATCTTCTATTCTGCTGTTGGTGGTAATGGTTGTTATTGTTGTTGTTACGGTTATTTTGGTAGTTGTTGTTGTTGGTGGTGTTCCTTCTATCATCAAACTTTCATTTGTGATCGTTGGTTCCTTGCACAAAACCATGCTTTAGCACCTGATTCAATAGCCTCTGGGCTATGTTGATGGCTTCTTCCAAAGTTTAAGGCTTTGATACAGTAACGGTTCCACCATCTTTGGGACAATCCCCTATGAAAACTTCCAATAAGTTATCCAATATTTGGAACCAGTTTGGACATAAAGGTTTTGCCAATTCTTGGAATCTTCTAGCATAAGTCTTGAGATCATTTCCTTTTACAACCAAGTTGTAAAATTCATCCTCCATTTTCCTGACTTCAGTTCGAGGACAATACTTATTGGTCAAGAGCCTTTTCAATTCAGTCCAGGCGATCTTGTCAGCTTGCTCTATTCCAATAGGTTTAGCATAGGAATTCCACCAGGACAAGGCATCTTCGGTGAGAGTACCAATAGCGAATTTCACTTTGCAGTCCTCGGTACAGTTGCTACGAGAAAATACTGATTCAGTCCACTCAAACCAATAGATGAGACCAACAGCTCCTTTCGTACCCTTGAAATTGAAAGGTTGGCAGCTCATAAACTCTTTGTAGCTACATTTTCTTACTACAGGAGTTTCATTCTGTCCGGTGTTCCTATTGGTATTATCAGTATTTGCCATGGTAGCAGTAGAAACACTATCAGCAACTAGTTTCTTTATGGCGGCTTGAGTCATGGCTGGTGCTGCAGATGTTGATGTCCTCTTGGGAGCCATTCTATCAACATTTACAAGACAACACAAAATAAGAATCCAAAATCACATCACAAGTTAAGGTATGAAAATTCTCATTATTATACAAAGACTTGTGATCATTCTTTGATATCACATTGCAGGATATAACGGAGAATTTTGGAATTTAAGACTTCCAGAGATAGACACGGAGATAATAGAATGAACAAATTCCAAACCGAAAGAAGTCTAGAGACTCATGATAATGATGAACCAAGAAAAGGAATTATTCGTACAAACGGATGAAAGAAAATTGTTCGTACGAATGCCATACACTTAAGCCCACACAATTGCAAATCGTTATTTACATCCAAAGGCGTCCCAATCCATGTAAATAAGAATTTAGAAATTTATGGTTCGGTGATTTATAATTTCCTTATTCAAATGAAAAAGTGTCCTAATTCATTTCAATAAGACGATTATAAATCATCCTATTCAAGCATTACCGACACAAAACACGATATCAAAAAAATGTTGTGGTATGATTTTCCGAAATCATAAGAAGTAACGAGAAGAATAATGAGACGTTAATCAATCGCGTTGATGTCCTTAAAACGACATGTTACGAGGTGAAGATTTTGTTGTCGTATTCCAATTAACCGACATGATTAAATGCGGTGGGTTACATGATGACTTATGCTACACATCTCGTGGTTGGATTCTAAACAAAAGCTATAATGATAACGATCTAGTCTAGTGGTATGGTGGTCCTCCCTTGTGGTTCCTGAGTTTATGGATTGTATCAAAAAAGACTCTTCATATCTGATTGGTGGCGAACCTGGATATCCTCGATGATTAGTTCTAGAGTAGAAATCCTGAAGCGAGCAAGAGCAATCTCGTCGTCATGCCTTATTTGCTCTTTCTGAAAACCAGAAATATGGGTATGGGCTTCTTGAAGTTCGGTTTCTAATTGGTCAAGAAACTCGGTGTAGATGACCTGACCCATTAACCGAAAGACCTTCTATCGTTATCTTCCTTATGCTCATGCGCTCAGAGGGAGCCAACCTAACTGGTTTCAAAATAGGTCTCAATTCTGTTTCCACAAACGTGCTTAAGACTGTTCTGGAGCGCCATGATAATTCCTCTCACAATCACAAATACTGAGCGGAGCAGAAGGATAAAGTAGAGGAAGAGTGAACGGAAACGGGCCTCATTCGTGAGGGTGGAATGAATCTCATTTTCAAGAGAAAGAAAACTTTGGGGATCTAACATTGGTAATAAGTGGAAACACTGGAGAAGGGAGTGCAAAAGTAGTTGTGGGAGCACTAGAAGCTGTAGTTGGTGGAGTATGGTGAATTTCATTACTAGTAGCATTATATTGCTTGCATAACTTTTATATACGGATCATTGTGAAAAGGTGAGATGGCTAGTGCGGCCCCAAAAGATACTTAGATACAATCAAACTGAAGGAATCAGGAGTAAGGTGTTTTCCTGTTGAGGCTTTAATGAAGTCCGGTGAAGCCGAAGTATCTCCAGGATTAATGGTTGTAGAAGGAAAAATCATTCCTCAATATCAGAATCAGATGGGACTTATAATAAAGGGGTGGGTAGATGTAGACATAACTGTGTAACAACCCAGTGGAAAAATAACATAAGTTATTTATATATAATTAATAGTTATTTATCATTTGCTACGCAAATCTCTTTACATACTATTTAAGAAATGTAGTGGCATGGAGGACTTTCTTAGATGGAAAAAGTAGTTATAGTTTAGGTTTTAACCTTGTTCTCTATAACCGAGGATCTGATACCAATCTGTAACACCCCCATTTTCACATATAGTAGTGGAAGCTAAGTTTTGGGGTATTACTTCATGAATCAACAGTCATAATCATAGAAAATAACGTAAAAAGAGACTATTTAAAAGAACGATTAAGGTTATCATTCAATAAGAATCAGGAAGTTTTACAAAACAGAGGTCCCAAAATCTAGAAACATAAAGTATGAATGATATCCAAGTTTGGGATACGTGTCCCTCAAGTCCAATGCCACTCCGTGCCATAAGTTGCTCAAATACCTGAGATAAACATGCTAAAAGGGTCAACATAAAGGTTGAGTGAAATTCATATGTTTGAAATGTAATAGTTGCATACAAGTCATTGTAATAGTAATAATTGCATGCATTTACAATTATCATGGAAAATATATTATTGCCCAAAAAAGCTCAAGTACTAACATTAAAACCATAATTCAAGTTGTTACAAATTGTTTCCAAATGGGTGCCATCGTACCCAAAGATGTTGTGGGAAAGCCTCCTACCCAAATAAGTGGTGGGACCACTACCCAAAGATGTTGTGGAAGCCTTTAGCCTAAAATGCGGGTTAGAACCTTCTACTCCAAAATATGTTGTGGATGCCTCATGGAAAATGGAGGTAACTTAGGAAATAATATATCAAGATAGCATACAGTTGAAAATACTTGTATTCATAGTTTATAACATGTATCTCCCCACGGGATTTAGAAAATATGTAAAGGTAGTCCTATTGTAACTCAACCTTATCACGTAGTGATTAATTTTGAAATTTAATTCAAATGAGAGTAAGCCACCTCGTTAACGCAACCGTGGGGGTAATATTTCAAGTCTTAGTTGATTGTTGATATTACAAACTTAATTCATAAAGGATAAAACAGTTTTTTGGTTTGGATAAAACTTGTGAAAATATCTGTATAACTGTTCGGGCTATCATAAATCCAGAGGTCCGTAGTAAACTTTGAGGAGCTAGGACACTTTAAAAATGAAATCCAACAACTCGACAAACGTCTACTCAAAATGACAACTCTCACAAGAACTCCCTTAGTAAACGTGATACGTTAAAAATTAAATGATAAGGTTTTATCTTTATAAGTTTTCAAAGCTAGCGGGATGATATATTATGTAAAATATTAAAACATAATTGATTTTATAGTGGTTTCGATCGACGAATGATAACGACAAATGTGTCGGTATCAATAAAATCGAGTCCTATAATATTAAAATATTAGGTCTTATAATTAATTTAAAAATATTCCAATTTATACCTTTAAGATGTAAAATGACAACATATACCCTTGATATATAATAAATAATATACATATATATATAGATATATTATATATATATATATATATATATATATATATATAATATATTTACAAAAATTAACCATTAATTATAATTGTTAAAACATAAAACTTTAAATTGCAAGTATGACAAAACAACCCCTGAAGTTAACTTAGGATATATACATTTTCAGCCCCAATCTAGTTATAATGTTTTCAATGAATTTACAATACTATACCCCGTTTTTGCATGAAAAACATTTGCGAATTAAGTCCACAAAAACCGAAAATATTGATAGTTTTTTGAAACCAAAAAAGTTTTTCAGCTTATGGCTTATAGAATAAGCTAAAATAAGTTATGATTTACGAAGCTTAAAGCTTATAGAAGAGAGCTTGTGAACTAGAAAGATCGAAAATGGGCAATCAACGTTGGATTTAGTAAAACCAAAATGCATGGTTTTGTGGTCAAGGCTTTAAAAACAAGTACTTATATAGAATATAATAAAGCTTATGAAAGTTTCTAAAAACAAGTGCTATAGTTTTATAGAACAAATAGAAAGCTAGCTTATTATTGAATGATTAAAATTGGTCGAATGGAGCAAAAACAACTTGAAAACTTAAAAGATGAATCAAGAGACTTCTTTCCTTCTATGTTTCTAGGCTGTCTACTTCTGAAAACTTTCTTCTTAGTATTCCTTTGACTTGTTTAAATGCTTCAAATTGAGTATGTGATGAGTGTTTTTGAGATGAATTAAAAGAGTATGCAATTTTAATGCGTGTATATATATGTGTTAGAGATCAGAAATGACCAATTTTCTTGAAGTAGGGACCGCAAGGTGAATGGAGTAGGGACCAAGTAAAGGTAGAGTGGTGATCAAGGAACCACTTGAGGTGCTTGAGGTGTTTGAGGTGCTTGAGGTGATGACAAGGTGCTGAAGTAGGCAAGCAAGGTGGTGGATCATGGTGGAGTTAGGGTGGTTGCTTGGTTGAAAAAATCATCTAAAGTCATTGCCTTGTTTTTGGACAGCCCAACATCGGTCCTCGATAAAAATGCTTGTCATTATAGAAACCGAAAATTCTTATTAAGTATCCAACCAGTTAGCCATGGTTTAGATATTTGAGTTCTCTCAAATTTTTTAGTTTTTACATATATAGGGGTCATCTATACAAAAATTTAGAGATAACACAGACATTTACTATGAGGTGTGGCATGAATCTAACCACCTTTGCCATTATCGGCTATAACTAATTCCATCCGACATCGAATCGGTTCGAGTCCAACAGGCAAAAATGAACGACAAGTACAAAGGCTACAACCTAAGTATTTTTACTTTAATAACCCAAAGCCCTACTGATTTTTCACAGATCCTATGTTTTTAACAACGTACGTATTTCATGAAAAGCTGATTAAACTAGTTTAAAGGTTGTAACAGGGTTTTTGCAAGGTTTCCGGGTTAGGATAGGTTTAGGTTTTAGGGTTAGTGTAGGACCTTTTAAGTTAAGATTTAAGAGCAAAGTGTGCCCTAGTGAGCATGCAACATGAGCTTAATAAAGTTGTATAACCAGAAGAAATTTTGAGGGAAAACGACTAAAATTGTAAATATAATGCTATACCCGGGCTGTGTAATTGAATTTTAAGAAGTTTTACTGAGGTTTTGGTTTAAATAATCAACGTAATAAAGTGTTCGTTTTATAAAAACGTTTATAAATTAGTACCGGTAAATAGTATAATGTAATTGATATTGTGAACATATTTTCTTGACATATTATCATGTCTATATTGACATAAACGTTGATGGGTTTGGATATTAGTAGTTGCGTGAGCATGTTATACTTTGGTTTATGTAAACTGTGACAACCGTGGCTTGAGCAGTTGGTCAAAACCGTAGTGTTACCTAAGTATCTGTTTCTATAAAGTATGGGTTATGTGGATATATGTGTTTATACACCATGTTTATATGTTTAGTGTGGGAATATCGAGATTGGATAATCAATCCATTGAGCGGTGACATCTCATTGGGATAGGGATTTTATGTTGGATTTAATTGGAATTCATTTCGTTCACACATTGGTGACAAGAAAATGATTTTCGGGGATGCAGCGGTTTTTTATCACGTTTAATTATGTAAGTAATTAATAAGTAATATGTAATTTTTGGTTAGAGATTTAAGATAAATTAGGTTTTTTAGTAGTTAGAGATATGTGAGAAATGTAATATCCTAATTTGGGAATGTTAGGTTTTTTAAATAGAAAATGAAAGTTTAAATAAATTTTAAAAGTCTAGTAAATTGCGTTACGCAAAAAAAGTATGCGCAAATACGCCTTAGGGTTTTTGTATAAAATAAGGTGAATGTTAATAGATTAAGTAATTAATAAAAAATAAAATAAAAATAAAAAAAAATATAATAAATACTTTCATTCGGTGAACCAGATAAGGAAAGAAAGAAAAAAAGAGTTTTAAAATGAAACAAATACCTAAATAGACTTAAACTATAATAAGTATGTGGGTCCTATAAATACAAAATAAAATCCATAACCATCTCCCTTGTATATACCCGGTCGAAAACAAAAGAAAAGAGGAGAGTGAAAAATTAGGGTTTTGCTTTGTGAGAAATCCAAGCTCATAAGGTAGAGTTTTAATTAATCTTGTTAGTTTTATTAAATCATTAATTCATGTAATAATTAATTATGAGTGGTGAATTAGGGAATTTGTAAAATCAGTAAATTAATGATGTTTAATCGTATTGCAATGATTAGGGTTTAATTAGAAGTTTATGGGTGTAATTGGTTAAACTTAATTCGCATTAGAATTTGATTTAGATTGGGGCTGAATTTAGGGCTGTGTTGTTTGGTTGATATCTTGTTGAGAATCGATCAACCCATCTATGATTAGTTTTACAGGTAACATTGATATGCACAGCGGAAATAATAGAAACACAATATTACCAAACAAGGTTTTAACCGAACATGAGAATGCCTTCATTAATATTTTATCATAATAATGAGACTACAATCACTATCTAATACACTAACTACTACTACTACTAAACGTGTACACACACACGCTTTTGCTAGACTCTCATTGAGAAGTCTGGTATTCTATTCAATCGATGGATCTGTAAACTACATATCTTATACCTCCTTTTATAGTATAAGGAGTCAAGGTTTACATGGAAACTAATAATGATAAAATCAATTAGTTTATATCATTCATTATCTTTCGAGCCGAAATCTTCAATTCTTAACTTTCGTGTAGTATTCTTTGACTACGAACTTTTGGTCCTTCATGTTTCCATCTTGTTTCATTCGTGTTTTGTCTTATCAACTCAAAATATAATTCCCAACAATCTTCCCCTAGTTGATAATGACAAAACCCAATAAGCACGAACTTCCCCTGAAGTTGATATACGAATGAAACTTCCCCCTAATCCATGCTATACCACCAAGAATCATCAAGCTGCAAATCATCAAATCTTCTTCCCCTTTTTGTCATCATCAAATAGGGGTCTTAATAAGTATGTTGGAAACTTGTAAACAGTTTCTCCTTCAGTGGTAACATTAGATGGTTTAAACATGTTTTAACAATAACTTCCCCTAAAGGTATTCTAATCATACTCTGGGAATCTTGAACTCAGTTAGGCTCCAAGTGGTAATTATTGGAATGAAGAAAAATGAGTATAACCATATGTGTAGAAATTCAGTAGATTGGTTTGATACTTTGTAAATCTAGAGAAACAATAACAATGAATGAATATTCATAACGAATTTATATAGAAACAGACATGTCCCAGAAGGTTATACACAAGGGATTTTTTTTTAATTGAACTCATTCCCTATTAACCCAACTATAACTTAGGGCTACACCAACTAAGTATGGTGTACTATTCGACTCTCATTGGGAGAGTTCTATGTATCCGTGGATGTTTAAAACCTATGTCTATGATCTCTTTATATAGGGAGAGATCATGACTTATAAAGGAAGTAAATCAATAGATAAGGAAACTATTTAAATCACATTAAATACTTTCCTAATCTTTATCTTGTAAATCTTTGACCAAATCTTCATTAATTCTTCAAAATCTTCCATCTTTTCATGATGACAATTTTGGTCCTTCTTGTTTCCATCTTGTTTCATTCTTTTATTCACTTTGTCTCATCAAATCAAGAATCCCAACAATCTTCCCCTATTTGATGATGACAAAACAAACAAAGTCTCGTACGAACTTCATCATAAAGCCAAAGCTTCCCCTGAAGTTAAGATGTAATCATCTCCCTGAATGAAACAAAATCTTCAATGCTTCCCCTTGACTTAAGATAAGAATTAGAATCCTTGACATGTCACCACACATAATAAGCTGCAAATCATATCTCTGTAGTCTTCTTCCCCTTTTTGTAATCATCTAATAGGGGTCTTCTGTAGATATGCAACTTGGATCATAACAGCTACAAACCATATACCACAACTACTAATCCAGCCTTCCAATACTCAAAATACCCGCCATGAAGCATAATACGAAAAATGACTTTGAGCAGTAGAAATATAAACTAGCAGTAGTAATAAATGACTAGCAGTAGTAACGAAACACTTCCCCTCAAGTGGTGCATGTAGATGGTTAAACATTTAATCAATAAGCTTCCCCTGAAACCAATATGTTTACCATCTCTTGAATCTCGAACTCTGTAGGCTCTATGTAGTGATCACTGATGAAGAAAACCGAGTATAACGAATTTGATGAAGAAGTAGAATCTCCCAAACTTGTGTCTTATATCTTGCACTATCCACGTGACGTCGAACTTATACCAAGACCAAAATATAAGTAGACCGCAACCTCTTGCTATATCCCTCAGTCTTCTAGAGCACATTAACTAAAGTTATAGCAAAGTTGAGCATTTAGCACCCCTAAGAAAATTCACGCACCTTGTGCTAGTAATCGTCAGTCTTTCGTCCACAACGTTCATAACAAGCACGAATAAGTTACCCCGTCCTGCCTAAAAGGATTATGATTAAGACACTGCATCTGTGAAACTCAACTACAACATCAAATAAGTGATATTCAATTGTCTTCGTAATCACATCTTCAATAAATCTCCAAAAATACAAGCCTTTTAAATGTTTAATAACATTTAAAATTCAATCCGTTAACTTCCCCTTAAATGAAGCATTCGAGATCCAAATCCATCCAAAAATCTTCTTTTGTCCGATGTCGGTCGATACTAGTAGTATTAATCATATATCGAACGGAGAACAGAGTGAGGAGCGAGTTAAAAATGAATCGGACGAAGCAAACAGTACTTTCATAATTCCTTGGGTAGCAGTACTATGGTTCGAACAGTACTTTGAGCTCCTTCCTTTCTTTTATCACTCACGATCCATACAATCTGCTTATGACCACTCATCTCTTTCCTTCCTTGTACCAAAACAACATTAAACCACGTAGTTAACAAGTGAGTTTCCAAAACCCTAACTTGTGCACAACATTTATCGACCAGCTTATAACCCTAACCATGTTTTAGGGTTTCGACATCCATATGACTCAACTATATTCGTCACGTATAGCATCATGTTTCTTCATTGAGATCATAAAATCACGAACATCAGATCCATAAACAATAAACATCAATCGCACCATGATTGAATGTTAGATCTATATCGATCACACCTGATGCTTCTTCATAAACGTCATACAGCCTTGAACAAACCTCCAATAAACGAATCAAATCCATGGACTCTATAATAAAGATCAAGCACCCATGCGAACACCACATGAACCTGTGACAAACATGACATCATGTCATATGTCCACTTCAAATCATCTTTAATAGAACCCACGTTTATAAGAATGAAGGTTGTTCATTTGCTCTTCTCATATCCCATTCGTCTTTACAAGTTGTTAAGCCCAATATGCGACTTTACTCTTTTTCACCAGCAACAACGACATAAATATTGTATTAATAGCAAACAACATCCATAAGCAATATCAACATATGAACATTCACCAAACACCATCAGGAATTAGGGTTTTCGTTCCACTCTTCTTCTGAATGAATACCATAAGAACATACCATAGAGAGAAGTGGCTAGAAAGAGATTGTAGGATGTCATGGAGTTTATTACTTTATTGTCTTGAATTTTGCATTGTTTGGATTATAGATAATTGTTGCATGTCTTTCTATTGGCGAGAACTTTCGTTTCATCAATAAAGACACCTTTTGGATTTTGGTTAGTTTTATAGGTATTGTTATGACACTTTGTGTCTATGTTTTACTTATTTATTTCATATAGAATTCTCTGTATAGACGCCATTGTGTTGTGATGATATCTTTTCTCGTTATGCCTCGCGTTTCCGCCTTGGCAGGGTGTGACAGATTGGTATCAGAGCCTTTGGTTAAAGAGAAGTAGGTGGTTGAGCCTAGACTATAACCTAGGGGTCCTTCATGTAGATGCATTTAGGGCTTAAGTGTTTCATGCTATAATTGCTATGCTTCCCCTCTATTTTTGCATAGGCAAATAGATCTCGTATTTTGCTAAGTAGACATTTTAGTTATTTTGTCTCCAATTATCTGACATGAATATACACACACACACACTTTCTTAGTATTTAGCTATTTTCCCCCACCCGTAAGAAGTCTCGTTGGGGAACCGTTTTCCCAACTGGACTTAAGCATTATAAGGAGCCTTTTGTGGAACCGAAGGAGATAAGATAGTCAATTGTTTGTCGAATTCGCGTAATAGGGCTGGACCCGCGGAGTCGGGTAATTCTTGTAGAGGCAAAGTCAAACCCAAGCGAGGCCCAACATAAGTTTATCCCTTCCTTTACCTCGTCATGTTGTTATTGATTATTTCTTTCGGATACTTCGTATTTTAGGTGAGTGTTGCAGATTTCCATTCCTTTATGTCGTTTTGATTTATTTTGATATAAGTAAGTAGTTTACATGATGAGCATCCTTTAGTGTTAAGTTTGAGTGTTTAGATATGCATGGTGTATATGGCTCAATATGAGAATTATGATTGAAATGGGTAATCTTTGACACACATAAGTACACGTGTGAAAAGAGGCACTTATAATTATGGTGGCCAACATAATTATAAAGACATCTACACATTTAGACTGTGACCAATGATTGCGCATTTATTTATGTTTCATGTAAGTGGTAGTGTAAATATGTTTTATTTTAATTGATATGGTATTCATGATAAGGATGGTGGTATTGAGGTAGGAGAATTATTCTCTTACCCTAGAATCGAGGATATGTTTAAGTTGAGTTGTATAATAGTAAGTTTCTCTTCTATCGAGTAATTGTGATAGCCAAGTATTGCCTTTTTTGTAGAGGTTAGCTCCCATTTTCTTGGTTTTAATTTGTTCAGGATAACCTAATCTAACTTAGCACCCTTCATCGTACTTTGATTAAGTAAGATACCCGATTTTTTCCTATTCGACGTCTCGATGTAAATATTGTTTGTTAGGAATCTGATCTTCGATATAAGCGCGCGTTTTGTTAGTTCTTTTGTTGCATTGATTACTCGTATGAGTATCAGACGTTTCTTTTAAGCACTAATTGTTTCTAACATATTAGTGTGGATCATTACTCTCTTGGTTGTATATCCCTTGGTTTTTGTAACCCATTGGCGATGTGTTAGTATCGATGCTTTTAGGTTTGCTCTGTTGTTCGTTATTTTAGATAAGACCTTACATTTTCTTTTGGGTACGTAACGTCTTGCAAGAGTTTTCTTGTACGAGTTCGTTTGATTTTATTTTGAGTATATGGTTCCGGGTATTTTTTTCTTTTTAAAACAATAGAATTGTGTTAGAGTCTGTACGGTGTTTTACGATCCCTTTTGGTATTATGGTGTCTTTTGTTTGAGTAACATATTTCATAAATAATGTCTAATTATAAAAGTCTTTTTGAAGTATTGTGTTAGTGTTTGAGAAAAACTGTGTTTAAAATGATCATTGTAAATAGAATATGTTTAAATGGTCTATGCAAATAGGATATGAAAACGGTTGAGTGGTTTAATAAATTTTATTTTATTATAAAAAGCTGGTTTAAAGTGATTCATAGTGGTAAGGTACGATATACCATTAGATAACCATCTCTAAAAAAATTTATGACAACCAGAATGAATTTTATAAAGATTAAATTTAAGACAATTTTATTTATTATTTAAAATAATTTTTATACTTAAAGCGACTTTCTTAATTTAAATTAATTTTTATAAAAACATTTTTTAATTTGGTCTTTCGAGTAAAGTCGATAATTGGTAAAAGAATTTTCGTCTTTCGTATTGATATTTTTTTTATGTGTTCATTTATCGTGGTACGTCTGTTGATTTCTTTAGTTGCGTTTTCGCTCGGTGCATATACGTATCCTTTCTTTCAAAGGATTCTTATGTCATTTGATCCACGACTATTTGCATATGTGGAATCTCCTATATGCATTCTAGCATTTGACTCGATATTCGTTTGTTATCCTATTCGATTGTTCGTAACCCTTGGAGTTTGTTGATACCGTTGAGTCGTGGAAGCTTTGATGTGATTGTGGAAATGGACTGGTTGTCCAAAAGGAAGTTTGTGATAGTATGTCATGAGAAGCTGGTTAGGATACCGTTGGAAGGTGATGAGATACTTTGGGTTCATGGTGAACGTACTCAAAGAGTTGTGAAAACCTAAATGAACACAAAGGTAGATGAACCAAAATTAAGTAATATTTCCGTCGTACGAGATTTTATTGATGTGTTTCTGAAAGATTTGTCGATGACCACCACGACGACAAGTTGAGTTCTGCATAGATTTGGTTTATGGAGCGATGCCAGTCGCGAAGTCTCCATATCGTCTAGTACCCTCAAAAATGCAAGAATTGTCTGATTCAAGAGTTGGAAGACAATGGTTTCATATGACCTAGTCATTTTCTGTGGGAGCACCAATGTCGTTTGTTAAGAAGAGGAGCATGGAGTTCAATTAAAGTTAGTGTTAGAATTACTGAGGAAGGAAAAGTTGTATGCTAAGTTTACTAAGAGTAAGGCAGTGAAGAATTAGGAAGTACCTACGACACCATCCGAGATATGATTATTCTTAGGATTGGCAGGTTACCTACCTATATTTCATCGTAAACTTTTCTAAGATTGTTAAACCCCTTATTTCCCTAACTTATAGGAATCAGAAGTACGAGTGGGGCGCAGAACGAGAAGAGGCTTTCTAGACTTTGATGAATGATTTGTGTGACGTTTCGAGTAATCGAATGTAGTGGTTGATGCGTTGAGTAGAAAGGGAGAGTGAAACTAAGACGAGTAAGGGCAATGTCCATGAATATCCAGTCAGATGTTAAGGACAAGATATAGGCTACTCCAAGTGAGACGTCCAAGGTAGAGAACGCGCCAGCAAAAATACTGCGTGACCTGGACCAACAAATGGAAAAGAGAGCAGATGATGGTTGTACTTTATGGATTAGATTATATAGTAAGTATGAGTATGAAATTTGCTAGTATCCAGGTAGGGCAAATGTGGTGATTGATGCGTTAAGAAGGAAGGAACGAGTGAAACCTAGACGTGTTCGAGCGATGGCTATGACCATTCAGTATGGAGTAAGAGGAATGATATTGGCAGCCCAAAGTGAGGCGTTCAAGCAAGAGAACGTACTCGTAGAAAGGCTTCATGGGTTAGATTAACATATGGAAAAGAAGGAGGACGAGAGTTTGTACTTAATGGATCGTATATAAGTGTTGTTAGTAGGGAATTATGAGAATGGTAGTAATGGATGAGGCTCATACATCAAGGTACTTGGTACATCCGAGAGCGGATAATACGCACTATAACCTTAGAGACATGTATTGATAGCCACGTGTAGAAAAAGATATAGTTACCTATGTTAGCAATTGTTGGATTTGTTTAGGAGGTGAAGGCTGCAATGTCAAAGATTTTTGGCTTGCTGCAACAACCTAAGATACTTGAGTGAAAATGAGATAGAATCACCATGGATTTCATCACAAAATTTCCAAGGTCAAAGTAGTGAGTATAATGTGAATTGGGTGATGGTCGATAGACTGACTAAGTCGGCTCATTTTCTGGCTATAAGAGAAGACTATAGTATGGAAAGATTGGCAAAGATTTACATCGATGAAATAGTCGCGCGACATGGAGTTCCTGTGTCGATTATTTCAGATTTAGATGGATGATTTACCTCGTGGTTTTGGCAGACGCTGCAGAAAGTGATAGTGACGCGATTAGATTTGAGTACTGCTTAGCATCCTCAAGCGGATGGACAAAGTGAACGTATGATTTAGACTTTGGAGGATATAATGAGGGCATGTGTTATCGATTTTGGTGGTAGTTATCAATTGAGCATTCGGTGTGCTCCGTTTGAAGCTTTGTATGGTAGGAAATGTAGATCGCCTGTTATATGGGCAGAGATTGGAGGAAGTAGTTTGATTGGACCCGAGTTAGTTCAAGAAATGACTAATAAGGTAGTGTTGGTAAAGGAAAAGCCCAAAGCGGCGAGAGATCGTCAAAAGAGCTATGTTGATAATAGGCGCAAACCGTTAGAGTTAGAGGTGGGAGATCGGGTTATGCTAAAAGTGTCACCTTGGAAATGTGATATTCGCTTTGGGTAAAAGGGTAAGTTAGCACCGAGGTATGTAGGGCCATTTAAGATTCTTGAAAAAATCGGTCCTGTAGCTTATCGGTTGAGATTGCCTGAGGAATTGAGTGGTGTACATGACACATTTCACGTGTCGAACCTAAAGAAGTGTTAGGTGGATGCTAGCCTGCATGTGTCATTGGATGAGATCAATGTTGACAAAACTTTTCATTTTGTAAAAGAACCTGTTGAGAATAGTGACCGTGAAGTTAAGAGGTTAAAATATAGTAGAATGGTGGTAGTTAAGGTCCATTTAGGCTCGAAGAGAGGTCTTTAGGACTTCAAGTAAACTGAGTATCCACACTTGTTCGTTGAGCATGGGATGATTGAGAGTTTTAATTGAAGTTGGGTACGTAAGGTTTTTTGTAGACCTTAGTATGCCCTTAGATGTATTTGTGTGATTTTGGTTAAATCTCAAGACGAGATTTCCTAAAGGAGGGGATACTGTGACAACCATGACTTGAGCAGGTTAGTCAAATCGTTAGTGTTGACTTATGAATATGTTGTAATGTATGGTTTATGTGTTTATATGCGTTATGTGGATTATGTGAGAGTTGGTAATCAATCCATTGAGCGTGATCGTCTCACTGGGATTGGATTGGTGATGGATTTGGTTAAGTTCCTTTCGTTCACTTTTGGTGGCAAGGAAATGACTTTTGTGGTTTTGGCGTTTTTCGGTTAATTGTGTAAGTATTATTACGAATACGTATTTATGTGTTAGTAAAATTAGGTATGAATAGGCTTTAGTGGTTAGAATAATAAATAAATGAAATTTCTATTTTTGGAAAGTTAGGTTTAAAAAAAATGAAAAGTTATTTATTTTAAAAGCCTAGTAAATTGCGTTTACGCAAAAAGGTTTACTCAAATAAGCTTAGGTTTTTATAAAAACTTAAGGTAATACAAATAATTAAGTAAATAATAATTAAATAAAAAAAAGGATAAGGGTTCGGCTTGTTTTTGGTTTAAGGGGGAAAAAGGAAAACAAATCCTACTTTAATTAAAATTGGTAAAAGATATATATCCTAAACCTTTTTGTAAACCATATAAATACCAAAAACCCTTTTCCCCCTTGTTTTTTATTGTTCCAGCCGAATTTTATCAAAGGAGGAAGAAGAAAAAATATTTTTTTCAAGTTTGGTGATTTTTGTGTTCAAGATTCGAAGATTTAAAGTATAAATTATAATCCTTTGAGTTAATTATCATTAAAAACATGTAATAATTATTATGATGGATAATTAGGGTTTCATAACATCTGTACTCGCGCTCGCGATCTTAATATAAACATGACTATAATGATTAGGGGTTTTATATTTGTAGAAACTTTTGGGTATAATTGTTAGGCTTAACAACGCGTTAGAAACTTGATTTAGGTTGTCAGCAGAATTTAGGGCTCGTGTATGTTTCTGTGAATATCATAGAGGTTAGAAGCTCTCGCGATACTCTCGCGGCTAGTGTTTATGTGTGCCTAGATGTATCTCAGAGAGTGTCTAGTTTCTTTGTAACATCGGCTCGAAAGTTTTTAAGGTCGGGAAGTCATTCAAATGTTGGTTGCAAGAAAAGTTGTCAAAGCAGTAAATTCGGGTCAGATTTAGGTCATTCTCTGCTCATACAAGGTGTAAAACCCCCACTTAAAATTCGAATTAGAATTAGCCAACCTATAGGAGTTTAGTTCTATGTGTCTATTAAAAATCCCCAAAATGAGAGCTTCTTATTTGGAGTCTAAGTATGGTTTTTAGGTCCCAAAAACTTTTTTTTTTGGCTCTCGATGTCGCACGCTCTCAAGATCCGAAACTGAGTAGTTAAAAGTTTGATTTCATTTGGTACACTTAATAGGGGAAATAAATTACTGGAAAAATCATGGGGATAGTACTCGACATGATATCTTGACCTATTGAACGCCGCTTTGGTATAATTTATAAAGGTCATTAGGTTATGTGGTTAGGGGGGGGGAAAATGTAAAGTGACTATAAACGCGCGCACGGCGCTCGCGCTTCGGCGTAAATTGTTAGAACTTTGGGAAAAAGGTGTTTGTAAAACGAATTGGTTATGATGGCCTTGGTAGTAGGGGCATGGAGTCGGGGTGACCCATGAGGGTAATTAAACACCTTAGACATCCATCATATAATTGTTACATGTACTTAAGCGTTTGGCTAAGTAGCGTGTAACACGTGTTATTTTGTTGTTTAGCTTTATGCGAGGATTTTGGGAATTTCTTTAGCATCAGGTGAGTTTCATAGCCCCTTTTTCTTATGTTTTCTTGAGGTGAAAATGATGCTATAAGTTTAAATGTTTAGTTACTGTGATAATGTGGTTTAAATGAGGCATGGGCTATACGAGACTATTGTATGTTATGTACTACTTGCTATTATGATATGGATTGTTGTGCTTGAGCATGACCGTCTCAAGGAATGAATGGATTGTTAGTATTGAGAGTGATTGTCTCATTGTTGTAGATTGTTGATAGTGAGCGTGATCGTCTCATTGTTGTGGATTGTTGATAGTGAGCGTGGTCATCTCATTGCTGTGGATTGTTGATAGTAAGCGTGATCGTCTCATTGTTGTGGATTGTTGATAGTGAGTGTGATCGTCTCATAGCTATGGATTGTTGATAGTGAGCGTGATCGTCTCATTGTTGTGGATAGGGATATGTTTGTGATGTTTGAGCGTGAGCGTCTCAATGTGGGTTGATGTGATTGCATGTTAGCTTGTATGATAGTTCGTTGTATGTTCTGCTATGCTATGTTTTATTTATCACAGTGATTTCAAAGCGAGTTATTGGGGTGTCTTAAACCTATGACTCTCACCAACATTATGTTGACGTTTAAGCATCATTTTCAGGTGAGCATCATGGGAATAAGATAGAGAGAAGTGGCTAGAAAGAGATCGTAGGATGTCTTGGAGTTTATTGCTTTATTGTCTTGAATTTTTCATTGTTTGGATTATGGATAATTGTTGCATGTCTTTCTATTGGCGAGAACTTTCGTTTCATCAATAAAAACTCCTTTTGGATTTTGGTTAGTTTTATAGGTATTGTTATGACACTTTATGTCTATGCTTTACTTATTTATTTCATATAGAATTCTCTGTATAGACGCCATTGTGTTGTGATGATATCCTTTCTCGTTACGCCTCGCGTTTCCGCCTTGGCGGGGTATGACAAATTGGTATCAGAGCCTTTAGTTATAGAGAAGTAGGTGGTTGAGCCTAGACTATAACCTAGGCGTCCTTCATGTAGATGCATTTAGGGCTTAAGTGTTTAATGCTATAACTGCTATGCTTCCCCTCTATTTTTGCATAGCTCATATATCTCGTATTTTGCTAAGTTGTCATTTTAGTTATTTTGTGTTCCATTATCTGATATGATATGTATTACTTTCATAGTATTTTAGCTATGTTTTCCCCCACCCGTAAGAAGTCTTGTTGGGGAACTATTTTCCCAACTAGACTTAAGCGTTATAAGGAGCCTCTTGTGGAACCAAAGGAGATAAGATAGTCGATCATTTGTCGAATTCGCGTAATAGGGCTAGACATGCAGAGTCGGGTGATTCTTGCAGAGGCAAAGTCAAACCCAAGCGAGGCCCAGCATAAGTTTTTCCCATCCTTTACCCCGTCATGTTGTTATTGATTATTTCTTTTGGATACTTCGTATTTGGGAGTTGTTGTGAGATTTTTGTTCCTTTATGTCGTTTCGATTTTATTTTTATATAAGTAAGTAGTTAATTGATGGAGCATCCTTTATGTGTTAAGTTGGAGTGGTTTAAGATGTGTAATGTGGTATATGTGCTCATATGTGAATTCTGATTGAAATAGGTAATCTTGGAAGTAAGTACACGTGTGAAAGGAGGCACTTATAATTATGGTGGCCAACATAATTATAAAGGCATCACACACGTAGACTTGTGACCATGATTGCATTTATTTGTGTTTGGTTGTAAGGTGGTAGTGTAATATGTTTTTTTATTGATTACACGTATGAGTATCAGACGTTTCTTTTAAGAACTAATTGTTCCTAACATATTAGTGTGGATCATTACTCTCTTGGTTGTATATCCCTTGGTTTTCGTAACCCGTTGGCGACGTGTTAGTATCGATGCTTTTAGGTTTGCTATGTTGATCGTTATTTTGGATAAGACCTTACCTTTTCTTTTGGGTACGTAACGTCTGGCAAAAGTTTTCTTGTACGAGTTTGTTTGATTTTATTTTGAGTATATGGTTCCTGGTATTTTCTTTCTTTTTCAAACAATAGAATTGTGTTAGAGTCTATACGGTGTTTTACGATCCCTTTTGGTATTATGGTGTCTTTTGTTTGAGTAACATATTTTATAATTGATGTCTAATTATAAAAGTACTTTTGAAGTATTGTGTTAGTGTTTGAGAAAAACTATGTTTAAAATGATCCTTGTAAATAGAATATGTTTAAATGGTCTATGCAAATAGGATATGAAAATGGTTGAGTGGTTTAATAAATTTTATTTTATGATAAAAAGCTGGTTTAAAGTGATTCATAGTGGTAAGGTACGATATACCA
This sequence comes from Tanacetum coccineum, assembly GCA_026074375.1. NCBI lineage: Eukaryota > Viridiplantae > Streptophyta > Magnoliopsida > Asterales > Asteraceae > Tanacetum > Tanacetum coccineum. The sequence goes on along the minus strand of BQNB010036798.1, from coordinate 17,210 downwards.
TTAGATAACCATCTCTAAATTTTTTTATGTGTTCATTTGTCGTGGTACGTCTGTTGATTTCTTTCGTTGCGTTTTTGCTCGGTGCATATACGTATCCTTTCTTTCAAAGGATTCTTATGTCATTTGATCCACGTCTATTTGCATATGTGAAATCTCCTATATGCATTATAGCCTTTAACTAGATATTCATTTGTTATCCTATTCGATTGTTCGTAACCCTTGGAGTTTGTTGATACCGTTGAGTCGTGGAAGCTTTGATGTGATGGTGGAAATAGACTGGTTGTCCAAAAGGAAGTTTATGATAGTATGTCATGAGAAGGTGGTCAGGATACCGTTGGAAGGTGATGAGATACTTCGGGTTCATGGTGAACGTACTCAAAGAGTTGTGAAAACCTAAATGAACACAAAGGTAGATGAACCAAAATTGAGTGATATTTCCGTCGTACGAGATTTTATTGATGTGTTTCCGAAAGATTTTTCGATGACCACCACGACAACAAGTTGAGTTTCGCATAGATTTGGTTTATGGAGCGACGCCAGTCGCGAAGTCTCCATATCGTCTAGTACCCTCGGAAATGCAAGAATTATCTAAACAACTTCAAGAGTTGGAAGACAATGGTTTCGTATGACCTAGTCATTTTCCATGGGAACACCAGTGTCGTTTGTGAAGAATAGGAGCATGGAGTTCAATTGAAGTTAGTGTTAGAATTACTGAGGAAGGAAAAGTTGTATGCTAAGTTTACTAAGAGTAAGGCAGTGAAGAATTAGGAAGTACCTACGACACCATCCGAGATGTGATTATTCTTAGGATTGGCAGGTTACCTACCTACGTTTCATCGTAAACTTTTCTAAGATTGTTAAATCCCTTATTTCCCTAACTTAGAGGAATCATAAGTACGAGTGGGGCGCAGAACGAGAAGAGGCTTTCTAGACTTTGAAGAATAATTTGTGTGACGTTTTGAGTAATCGAATGTAGTGGTTGATGCGTTGAGTAGAAAGGGAGAGTGAAACTAAGATGAGTAAGGGCAATGTCCATGACTATCCAGTCAGATGTTAAGGACAAGATATTGGCTACTCCAAGTGAGACGTCCAAGGTAGAGAACGCGCCAGCAGAAATGCTGCGTGACCTGGACCAACTAATGGAAAATAAAGCAAATGATGGTTGTACTTTATGGATTAAATTGTATAGTAAGTATGAGTATGAAATTCGCTACCACGCAGGTAGGGCAAATGTGGTGATTGATGCGTTAAGAAGGAAGGAACGAGTGAAACCTAGACGTATTCGAGCGATGGCTATGACCATTCAGTATGGAGTAAGAGGAATGATATTGGCAGCCCAAAGTGAGGCATTCAAGCCAGAGAACGTACTTACATAAAGGCTTCATGGGTTAGATTAACATATGGAAAAAAGGAGGACGAGAGATTGTACTTAATGGATCGTATATAAGTTCTGTTAGTAGGGAATGATGAGAACGGTAGTAATGGATGAGGCTCGTGCATCAAGGTACTTGGTACATCCAGGAGCGGATAAAACGTACTATAACCTTATAGACATGTATTGGTAGCCACGTGTAGAAAAGGATATAGTTACCTATGTTAGCAATTATTGGATTTGTTTAGGAGGTGAAGGCTGCAATGTCAAAGATTTTTGGCTTGCTGCAACAACCTAAGATACTTGAGTGAAAATGAGATAGAATCACCATGGATTTCATCACAAAATTTCCAAGGTCAAAGTAGTGAGTATAATGTGAATTGGGTGATGGTCGATAGACTTCTGGCTAGAAGAGAATACTATAGTACGAAAAGATTGGCAAAGATTTACATCGATGAAATAGTCGCGCGACATGGAGTTCTAGTGTCGATTATTTTATATTTAGATAGATGATTTACCTCGTCGTTCTGGCAGACGCTGTAGAAAGTGATAGTGACGCGATTTGATTTGAGTACTATTCGCATCCTCAAGCAGATGGACAAAGTGAACGTATGATTTAGACTTTGGAGGTTATAATGACGGCATGTGTTATCGATTTTGGTGGTAGTTATCAATTGAACATTCGGTGTGCTCCGTTTGAAGCTTTGTATGGTATGAAATGTAGATCGCTGTTATATGGGCAGAGATTGGAGGAAGTAGTTTGATTGGACCCGAGTTAGTTCAAGAAATGACTAATAAGGTAGTGTTGGTAAATGAAAAGCCCAAAGCGGCGAGAGATCTTCAAAAGAGCTATGCTGATAATAGGCACAAACCGTTAGAGTTTAAGGTGGGAGATCGGGTTATGCTAAAAGTGTCGCCTTGGAAAGGTGATATTCGCTTTGGGAAAAAATGTAAGTTAGCACCGAGGTATGTAGGGCCATTTGAGATTCTTGAAAGAATCGGTCCTGTAGCTTATCATTTGAGATTGCCTGAGGAATTGAGTGGTGTACATGACACGTTTCACGTGTCGAACCTGAAGAAGTGTTAGGCGGATGCTAGCCTGCATGTGCCATTGGATGAGATCAAGGTTGACAAAACTTTTCATTTTGTAAAAGAAACTGTTAAGAATAGTGATCGTGAAGTTAAGAGGTTAAAATGTAGTAGAATGGTGGTAGTTAAGGTCCATTTGGGCTCGAAGCGAGGTCTTTAGGACTTTAGGTAAACTGAGTATCCACACTTGTTCGTTGAGCATAGGATCATTGGGAGTTTTAGTTGAAGTTGGGTACGTAAGGTTTCTTATAGACCTTAGTATGCCCTTACATGTGTTTCTGTGATTTTGGTTAAAGTTATTTTATGAATAAACTCGAAGTCGAGCTGATTCTTCAAAAACATTGGGCCTTGTAACAACTTATAACTTGGTTTCAAGACAGTTCTTGTTTGATGAGTTGCGAGACCGGGTTGTAAATGACGTTGTTACGCAACTTAAGGTTTTTGATGAGTTTCCTCGATGACGGGCGAGGTTCAGGTTGTTGGATGTTTCTTTTCGTTTGGAGCGGTTATACTGCTATGCGTACCCTTTTATTGGCAGACAAAGTTGTTAGCAGTAAGATATCTTGTAAAAGTTATTTGGAATTCAAAGGGTAACTTTGAGTTAACATGGGTATGGGAGGACTACTTGAAAGATAAGTATCCTCGATTAATTGTTTGGTAATGATAGAGTTGAACCTTTTGGTTAAATATCGGGATGAGATTTCCTAAAGGAGGGGATACTGTGACAACCATGACTTGAGCAGGTTAGTCAAACCGTTAGTGTTGACTTATGAATCTGATGTAATGTATGGTTTATGTGTTTATGTGCGTTATGTGGATTATGTGAGAGTTGGTAATCAATCCATTGAGCGTGATTGTCTCATTGGGATTGGATTGGTGATGGATTTGGTTAAGTTCCTTTCGTTCACTCTTGGTGGCAAGGAAATGACTTTTGTGGTTTTGGCGTTTTTGCTTTAATTGTGTAAGTATTATTACGTATACGTATTTATGTGTTAGTAAAATTAGATATGAATAGGCTTTAGTGGTTAGATAAAAATGAAAAGTTATTTATTTTAAAAGCCTAGTAAATTGCGTTTACGCAAAAGGGTTTAATCAAATAAACTTAGGTTTTTATAAAAACTTAAGGTAATACAAATAATTAAGTAATTAATAATTAAATAAATAAATAAAGGATAATGGTTCGGCCGGTTTTGGGTTTAAGGGGGAAAAAGGAAAACAAATCCTACTCTAATTAAAATTGGTAAAAGATATCTATCCTAAACTTTTTTGTAAACCTTATAAATACCAAAAACCCTTCTCCAACTTGTTTTTGATTGTTCCAGTCGAATTTTATTAAAGGAGGAAGAAGAAAAAAATATTTTTTTCAAGTTTGGTGATTTTTGTGTTCAAGATTCAAAGATTTAAGGTATAAATTATAATCCTTTTAGTTAATTATCATTAAAAATATATAATAATTATTATAATGAATAATTAGGGTTTCATAACATCTGTAATTAATGATATAATAAACATGTTATAATGATTCGGGTTTAATTAGAAGCTTATGGGTGTAATTGGTTAGGCTTAATTTGCGTTAGAACTTGATTTAGGTTGAGCAGAATTTAGGGCTGTGTTGTTTCATGAATATCTAGAGGTTAGAAGCATCAATTGATGTGATTCCGGTTCCTATGATGTAGCTCAGAGAGTCTAGTTTCCAGAACATCTGGCCTCGAAAGTTTTTAAGGTCGGGAAGCCATTCAAATATTGGTTACGAGAAAGTTATCAAAGCAGTAAATTCGGGTCAGATTTAGGTCAGATTACGAGGTGTAAAACCCCCACATAAAATTCAAATAAAGATTATCCAACCTACAGGAGTTTAGTTCTATGTGTCTATTAAAAATCCCCCAAAGGAGAGCTTCTGATTTGGAGTCTAAGTATGGTTTTTAGGTCCAAACTTTTTAGTGTGCGATCAGATCTAAAACTGAGTAGTTAAAAGTTTGATTTCATTTGGGACACTTAATAGGGGAAATAAATTAGTGGAAAAATCATGGGGATAGTAAACACATGATATTGAACCTCTGATTTTTTGTAAAATTTATAAAGGTCATTAGGTGTTGTTTAGAAAATGGTAAAGTGACACTAAAATTCTGCATTTTCGGGTAAATTGTAGAACTTTGAAAAGGTGTGTAAACGAATTGGTTAATGATGGGCATGGAGTCGGGGTGACCCATGAGGGTAATTAAACACCTTAGACATCCATCATATAATTGTTACATGTGCTTAAGCTTTTGGCTTAGTAAAGTGTAACACGTGTTATTCTGTTGTTTAGCTTTGTGCGAGGATTTTGGGAATTTCTTTAGCATCAGGTGAGTTTCATAGCCCCTTTTTCTTATGTTTTCTTAGGGTGAAAATGATGCTATGAGTTTAAATGTTTAGTTACTGTGATAATGTGTTTTAAATGAGGTATGGGCTATACGAGACTATTGTATATTATGTGCTACTTGCTATTATGATATGGATTGTTGTGCTTGAGCGTGACCGTCTTAAGGCATGAATAGATTGTTAGTATTGAGCGTGATCGTCTCATTGTTGTGGATTGTTGACAGTGAGCGTGATTGTCTCATTGTTGTGGATTGTTGATAGTGAGCGTGATCGTCTCGTTGCTGTGGATTGTTGATAGTGAGTGTGATCGTCTCATTGATGTGGATTGTTGATAGTAAGCGTGATCGTCTCATTGTTGTGGATTGTTAATAGTGATCGTGATCGTCTCATTGTTATGGATAGGGATATGTTTGTGATGTTTGAGCGTGAGCGTCTCAATGTGGGTTGATGTGATTGCATGTTAGCTTGTATGATAGTTCGTTGTATGTTCTGCTATGCTATGTTTTATTTATCACAGTGATTTCAAGGCGAGTTATTGGCGTGTCTTAAACCTATGACTCTCACCAACATTATGTTGACGTTTAAGCATCATTTTCAGATGAGCATCATGGGAATAAGATAGAGAGAAGTGGCTAGAAAGAGACCGTAGGATGTCATGGAGTTTATTGCTTTATTGTCTTGAATTTTGCATTATTTGGATTATGGATAATTGTTGCATGTCTTTCTATTAGCGAGAACTTTCGTTTCATCAATAAAGACGCCTTTTGGATTTTGGTTAGTTTTATGGGTATTGTTATGACACTTTGTGTCTATGCTTTACTTATTTATTTCATATAGAATTCTCTGTATAGACGCCATTATGTTGTGATGATATCCTTTCTCGTTACGCCTCGCGTTTCTGCCTTGGCGCTGTGTGACATTGGTTCCTAAACATTCTTATGTCTTAAGTATACGTCATGATTTCTTTTATCATGGATTTAGGTTGTTGTTATTAAAACAATGATTGCATGTGTCTAGGTTTAAATTTTCTTCTAAAATGTCATAGTTTAGAGTGCATATATCTAAGACATGGATGACTTGTTCCCCGTTAGTGTATTGCTATATATATATATATTTAGCTATCATTGTTGGTATATATATGTGCACTTTTCTACTAATTTTTTCTTTTTGTAGCACACTTTCGTCGCTTGACTTCTTGGTGCCCCAAACAAGGGGGAGCATACACCGAGAGGGAGTTGCAACCGTTATGAAATCTACACATTTCTTTTTTTTTTTTTTTTTTTTTTTTTTTTTAATATGACCCACCCCTATAATATTGCTCTTATATATATATATATATATATATATATATTATAATATATTATATAGATAGATATATATATGATATATATATATAATATATATTATTATATATATATCTTGTTCTTGCGAAACTAACCCTTAGATTATGTTTAAGGAAATTTCAACTAAATTGATCCCATGGACCCGATAGAATCAAATACAATGGATGCAAGTGTCATAGGAGTGCAATAAGCTAAAGGTGGCTCGAAGTGTCATGTAGATAACGTTAGGATTGATTTAAACGGGGTTTGAAAATACAAAGACTTTCACTAGGGATGATGATGATGCAAGCTCGCCTCTTTGGCTCAAGGTTTGAAGTGTAGTATAAGTCTCGCCTAAGAGTCCACCTTTTTGCTTCGACAAAATGGGGAGAAGAAGTGTAAACAAGTAACTTATACATTTTACTATGAGTTATAGTTTACAGATTTTGTTATCATCAAAAAGGGGGAGATTGTTGGTAGAAATATTAGGATATTTAATCTATACATTCTCTTCATGTTTTGATGATGACAAACATGTAACTTATAACACATAACATAAAATGCTTAAGTAACTCGTGATCACAAATCATCAATGCATTCATACGACAACATCTCTCGATGTCTCAAGTCTGCTTCAATGAAGTTTGCACCCGACGTAAATCACTTAAGGTATGAATAAATAAATGCTTAATTTATTTTATGATCAAATAAATTATTATTTTTCTCAAACCTTACATTTTTATAAAATGTAACAAACATTTTTTAAAACTTATACAAAACATTTTTGTATTTAAAAGAAATGTTTTAATCAAAATAAATATTTTGAATTCAAATCTTGTACCTAAAAACGACTAGAAATGTTCCAGAAAACACCTCCCCTAGAAAAGATAAAAAAGGAGCGTCTAGGCCTAGGCGTCCCCCTTAACTATAAGGGAGGCCCCCTTAGTGATAAGGGGGCCGAAGGGGGCCGACACATGAGCTAAGGGAGCTGGCCAGATAAAAAGGCTCCCAACTTTACCTATAAATACTGGACTATTCCCAACTGATTTTCTCACCTATTGCACTTATTATTTTCTGTCTAAAATCAGTTTATACATCACTTACAATAATTTGATCATTTAATCTTAAGCATTTGTTTCCAAGTGATTCAAGCTTATTCCTCTAAGTGCAAGTGAAGAACTCTCATTATCATCAAGATATGAAGTTATGTAGTTTAGTTAGTGCATTCGTGACATGTCTTACATTCACAGTGTATAGATCGAGTCTATGTATTCCAAACTTGTATAATAGTTAGATCGTGGTGATCATGGTGTGTATAGTTGTTAGATCGTGGTGATCATAGAAAGTATAGTTAGATCGTGGTGATCATAGAAAGAAGAGTTAGATTGTTGTGATCGTGTTAGTGTCTAGGTATAGTGAAGTAAAGTTGTGTCGTGAAGTGAAGTTGTACAGTGTAGTGAAGTTGGTGGTGAAGTGAAGTTGTGTCATGAAGTGAAGTTGTATGGTTTGTATTTTAGTCCTCAAAATACATAAGTTGTGATAAATTGGTTCTAGCTATTATTAGAACTCGACATTTGGCTTAGTATCGGAAATTGGTGTAAGCTTAGTTGTGTATGGTTTTTTTCCGCCTAAAGAGAGCTTGTTGACTAGTGAAGTAACTCTCGAGTTGGGTACTCGGGGAGTGGAGTAGGGCGAAGAGGTGCTTCGTGACCGAACCACTATAAATCATCGCGTTCGGTTTGCACTTACTTTTACTTTTCGCTTTACATCTTTATTTACCTTATCGCCTTACATTTATATTTGCATTAGATCTATATGTGTGTTGATTATTGCTTATATTGTTTGGATCATGATTGTGTCATGGATAGAAGTTAACATTATGATTGTGTTTATATTGCTATGACATGTTCTAGTGGATATAGATGCATTATTCCCACTCATCATATTGCATCTAACTTGATGGATAATTTGATACTAAATATTTTAAGTTTTTAAATGGAAACATATTCACCCCCCTTTACGATTTCCACAATATACTAGGTAGAAAAGCTCATTTGCTTGAGGACAAGCAAATCCCAAGTGTGGGAGTATTTAATGAGGTGTCATTTTATACACTTTTTCAGAGCCATTTAACCCCCTAAATCATGAAAATATGCCCAATTATTATACTTAATCGTTCTTTTTGATGTTTTAGCATTTGAGAAGCATTTGGAGGAAAACCACGTGACTTGGGCTCAATTCGAAAAGAAACTAGATAAAAACACAAGTATTCAAGCTGGCGACTTCCATTTTGACGCCATCACTAAAAGTGCCCAGAAAGTGATGTTTTTAATCAAAAGTGTAACTTCTCAGGTCGTGGAGACGGCGTCAGTAATCTACCATGACGTCGTTAGGATCAACAAGCGACGACATCAACCCGAAGTGTGACGGCGTCACAGTAGCTGACAAGAAGAAACCTTTGGAAGATTTGGCGGGTTGATGGCATCAGGAAACCCCAATGATGCCATCGGGATACATTTTTTCTATATATACAACCCTTTATTTTTCATATTGAGGTGGAAAAACAGGAGGAAACTTAGGAGAACTTTTGTAGCCGATACTTTAGTTTTGGTTTTAGGGTTTTATAACCCTTGTTGTTACTCCATGTTCAATTAAAGTGAAGTTCCTTTACCCTTTTAATCATTCAGTATGTATATGTGTTGCTAGATTAATTTTTCTTCGCTTTTAATTAACATGTTTGGCTAAATTTAATTGTGTTTGCTTATGATTGCATGAAACTTAGTTTGTAATCTTGATTGTGTCGTTGTGTGGTATTTATTTATGAAAGTTCAAGTTTTAAATTTATATTTTGCCGACTTAACCAAAAATAACACTTTAACGGGCAGTATACCCGGTCGGTGGTAGTTTCGTAGTAAGTAGGATGTCGAACACTTGAAGCGAGGTTAAATCTCTCAATTTATTAATATTTTGGTGATCTAACCTAGGTTAATTCTAGTCTAAGTCAAACCTATGCTAATCCTATGTTAGTTCTAATTCTAATTCTAACAGGTAAAAGAGGGTTTCCAGCCTAAGAGACTGGCACAGGTTTTGTGGTGACTTCAATCAATTCAAGACACTTTAACCTACGCAAGCAAATTAACAGAAGATAAAAAAGCGGTCAAGCCTTATGATAGAAAACTATATTATCCATCATTAGTCCGATTAGAAGTTGGTTTGTTTATTCAGTGCAATGATTACTTATCTCGAGGTGGCATATCATTCTTAAGACTTAGACGAGACTTCTTCCTAAGACCTAGACACATTAATTCTGTCACAATTAAAGCATCCGCCTAAAGCATCCTTATTTGATGATTATAATCTATCTTAGGGATTAAAGCAATGGTGATCTTGTTAAACCCTAGCTCATAGAGACTTTACCCACATACTGCTTAACGGCAATTTATACACTAGTAGTCCACTGTCCGAGTCTTTACCAATTGATAAAATGTACTCGTTGGTACCAAGGTCACCTTATGGCTCAACTAAGCTCACAATCAAAGAGCAAAGATAGGTTAATATTTGTGATTCTATGATTCTAGATATATAAATTGCAATATGGAGAGCTATTCCGGACTCTTAGCCTATGCCCAAACAACACCAAAGTTGCAGCCCATTAAATATGTAGGACTAGACCCAGTTGAATGATAGGTCGCATACTTAAGCACATAAACAAGTATGATGATAAACATAAATAAGCAATTCAACGATAAATTAAGAAATCGAGATAAACAAACCAAACATTAAGATCTTCATAACAATGGCTAATACCCGAAGGTATTAGCCTTCAAACGTCATAATTAATACAAAAGTAATGATTTAGCCAAGGTAAACTAACCGAATTAACGAATGATACCAAAAACTGAACGATTACAAGAGTATAAGAAATTACACGTTGTCTCCTATAGAATGAATCGCGTTGCTCAACCTCTTCTGCTCTTTTTCTCTTCTGAAAATTGACTTTTATGGTTTAGGCATCGAGAATATGATTTAGCACACTTAAAACTCTTTTTTGAGTTTTCTATTTATAAGGTCTGAAGTCGGTTTTGATACGGCATATCCAAGGTCTTGGATACGGCATATTGGGGGTTTCTTGGAGTAGGGACCACGTTTGATATCTTCCAGAATATTTTATTCCCATATAGCTTGAATACGGCGTATTGCCTTTCTTTGATACGACGTATTAGATCTTGTGGTCTTCTGTCTTTGGTGAGTACAGGCACAGATATGTCGTATCTTCCTTGATGGATACGGCGTATTGGTTGTTAGAACAGTAATCTTTAAAATATCTTCGTTTAAGCTCCAGAATGTGCGCCTTTTTCTAATATTCACCAAGTACTCTGTAATTACCGCAATTCTCAAACACAAACGATTAAGTAACAATTCTTTGCAATAATTATACAAAATGGGTTAATTACATAGGATAAATGATGCTATAAAATAAACGTTATTTGATGTCATCAAATCTCTCTTATTATTGATTCTTGTTAGTGGTGTGCGTGTTATGCTTTAGAAAACTAGGTATTTGATCTTCATATCATAGCGTAGACGTCTAGTGAAACACGATTAGGTTAAGAGGATACCTACATTCTAGATCTTCATATCTAGTTTGTCGTAAGGGTGGATTCCTAATTAAGTAGTATGCGTAAATTTACTATTGGACATGAGCGGTGTCTACAGGTAACCACCGTCTAGGTTGTCACATATATAGCGGACTTGACCAACCCGCTACTGAATTAAGGAAATACTTACACATTACACTAACGTGGGTGAAAGGCAATAAGATTAGAGAGAGCAACTATTGAGTAGTGCATGATTATGTGAACACGTTTGTTTAACCATACGAGTTTCCCACAATTTACTTTTTT
>BQNB010036797.1:45000-47063 GCA_026074375.1 Tanacetum coccineum | reverse complement strand
TTTCTTTAAATCTTTTAATAGTTGATCATTTTGAGATTTAAGAGATTTAATAGTTTTCAAACAAGATTTTGAATAAATAGAATTATTGGATACCTCTAAGTCAGGACTTGAAGATGAGAAAGCCATGAGTGCATAATTAGGTCCATCGTCCGCCTGATCACTCCAGTCATATCCACCAAGACCATCACATGACACCAAAGCTGTGGAAGTAGATATTTTCACATGCACACTCATTCTTGAGCTTTCCTTGTTCTTGTTGTCTTGATTTCTTGGAGTTCTGCACTCCCTAGCAAAATGTCCCCTCTTGTAGCAGTTGTAGCACTCTACTTTGGACTTATCAAAACTAATAGTCTCATTGCCATTAACAATAAGCTTCTTTCTTGTATTCTTCAAAAACCTTCTTTCCCTCATAGTCAACATGGCCATTTGCCATCTTAATTCCATCTCTTCCATGTCATCTGGATAGATTTGTTGCAAGTCCTCATGTACAAGTTGGGGACTATTTGGTTGACTAACAAAGAATGCACAAATAACAACATCACTCAAGTTATCAATATTTGTAGAGTTAGCAGCATTAACTTGAGTGCTAGCAGTAGAAACTCCATAAGCAGTATTAACTGCTTAGTGATGCTAGTGTTGTTATTTGAAGAGGACACAAAAGCCATGTTCTGTGTGCTTGAACTTGAGGTAGACATCCCTTTAACTTCTGGTTCATACACCTTGAGGTTTTTGTAGAGATCATCCATGCTCATTGTATCCAAATCAGCTTTATTCCTCCATACAACAACATTTTGTTCCACTCAGGTGACAAATTTCTTAATAACTTTTAATTAACATCTTCTTGTGAAAGCTTTTCATCTAAAAGCTCCAACTGACTCATAAGCTTTTGAAGCCTATCAAAAGTTTGATCAAGCATCTCTGAGCTTGGAGCAATGAAGTTTTCATATTGCTGCTTTAAGAGATTCCTTTGAGTCTTTTTAGCAGTTGCATTCCCACCAAATCTCTTTTCTACAACTTCCAGCAACTTCTTAGCATCCTTTATGGAGTTAAACTTTAACTGATGTTCATTGGGAATGCCCATCATTAAAACACTTCTAGCTTTCACCTCTAATCTTCTCTGAGCCTTTTCTTCAGCAGTAGTAATAGGCATCTCTGTCATAACTCCTTCCATAATTGTTGTTTTGGCAAGGTTGAACCATTCTCTATGACTTCCCACAGTGCATAGTCTATCATCTGGATATATTATTCATCCTCATATCCAGATCTCCTCTCACCAGGTTTAAGCATGGGAACTTTGGATGCAACTACCATGTGTGCAGAATCTCGATCCTATCTTTTTAGCAAAAAAACAGTTCTTCTTTTAACAGCTTATCAACAAGCTCTAATACCACTTGTTGATCCCACTTCAATAGATCGAATTCCTTATGCTTGTTTAAGGTTTAGTTATATTAGATAAATCTAACACAACTATAGTAAAAGCTTTGTTTGAATGTATTAAAGATTATGCGAAATATAATCTTTAATATTAAGAAGAATTATCAATGAAACAATAATTCAATGAACATATAATTCAACAAATAAGATCCAATATTATTAATGATAACAATACGAATACTCTCAAAGTATTAGGGTTACAAAGACCTTGAAGCTAAGAAAAATAATAATTTTCTGGTTTTGGTACATCAATCTCTATGCCCTAGGACCTCCTTTTATACACCAAGGAGTCCTACTCGGCTTACAATACTTTCCTAAGTATATAAAATCTTTTCTATAAATAACTAATACATATCAAGTAAGTAGTACTAACAAACAGTACTAACTTTACACTAGTAGTACTAACTTAACCCTAGCAGTACTAACTACTTATAATATTTTCTTGAGCAGTAGTAACTCTTTAGCAGCATTAACTTCAAGCAGTCTTTGTACTAGCAGTAGTAACTTTCACTAGCAGCATTAACTTTTATACCAGCAGTAGTAACTACTTCGTATATTTTCTTTGAAGTTCATGAGCAGCACTAACTTCAGCAGAGCGGTATTAACATAAACTTGAGCAGCAGTAATTC
>BQNB010036797.1:0-40000 GCA_026074375.1 Tanacetum coccineum | reverse complement strand
GAAATTTAGTAATTCTAATCACCCGCACACAAGTACCCTGGTTAGATATTGTGATGAAGATTTTTATCTTTTTACGTTTCCATATGATTACCCAATTCCACAAATTATGAGTGTGCTGGCGATGTTGTACGTATCTTTAGTTCTTGGCTAGTATAATCTATCGAGGACCGCAATATTGCGTGTACTTTGGTTTTAGATTGAGTTAATTGTGTATAATTGTTTTATGTTAGAGATTGCAACCTTTTTGCCTTTAACTTAGTTGCGGTTTAAATTTCGATATGATTAGTTAAACTCCCATATTTTAACCCTTTGTTTACTCTCATATTTAAGGAGTAAGATACCCCTAGACAACCACGTAGTGCAAAATCCTTAGGTAACTTCTCCTATTTAGTTGTTTGGTACACCTTTACACTTAGCCTAACAATGTTTGATTAAGTTTATTTTAGTATTTGCTAGTTGTTTATAGTGTTAAGTTTATGTATTCTGAGGCTTGTGTTCTATTTTGGTTCGATTGGATAGAAATTTTCACATTATAAATGGGATGTATATTTTATCATATTATTGTATTTTTATCTACCATCGCAAATTAGTGGTGTCCGATGTTTGAAGAAAATTATCAGATTGAATTATCCAGACATTATTATGAATCGTATAAGTGGTGAATTACATGTGTTTCGTTGTATAGTGTTATGGAAATTCATTATTGTATTATATATTAGATTAAATCGCAACAAATAATGAGAATGGATTGTTTGTAGATATTCCAATTTCACATCTGACAGGAAGGAGTTACACATAGGTTAATTTTTAAGAGTTGGATAAATATCGAAGATGATTGGAGTATTGTTACAAAGTGGTAGATATCGAACATGCAAAAAAAATAAATGTTGAAAGAATAACCTTGTAGAGTATGTAAAGTGTGAGATGTTTGGGATGTTGACCGTTATGCAGAACGCCAACTTAGGGTGTTTGTTTTTGATCTTATTGATCACACCAGTTGTTATATAGTAGTGTCCTTATCATGGTTTCGGTCGGGAAAAAGATGTCTAACACTTGTATCTTAGTATTAATTTAGCCAAGGGTTTTAAGAGTTTGAGGATGTATTCATGTGCGTGCATGTCTATTCTGTCGTTTTTTGCCATTGTATGCTTTATCGCAGCTACCTCGGTGGTTTTCGGCGTTTTGGTGAATGTTTAAAGCGTTCATACCATATATTCATTTCTCTATTCCTAACACTTTTGTTTCAATTTTTATTGTGGTTGTGATTGAACACCACGTGTCTTTTAAGTCGTTACGCCCTATGTATGCGGTGCTTACAATCTGCCTATGGTGGAGTGGTACTTCTGGTGTAAAGGATTTGTGAGTATTTAATCATCCGGTAAATCATTTCCAAGATATATTACCCTTGATTTGTACTTTTTTTATGTTGGGGATTTAATGTCTTCTGGCATTCTGGTGGAATTACTAGGCTCAAGTTTGTGTTAATAATGCTCTGATTAAAGTTAGTGTGCTAATGAACTTCAATTAAAATATTCTTGGGTGTTACTACTATGAGTAAATAACAACGTTAATGATGCTAGTGATTGGTTACTTATGTAGATACAAAAGATGCCTGATAGTGAATGTTGTCTGAGGAATTACTAATGCTTTAAGAAATTATTCTAAGTAGTTTAGTATGATAGTGGTGAAGTTAGTACTGCTAGTGTAAGTTCGTTATGTTTGTTAGTACTGCTTATTGATATGTATTAGTTATTTATAGGAAGTGGTTTTATTTTAATTAGGGAAAGTATTGTAAGCCGAGTAGGGACTCCTTGGTGTATAAATTGGGGTCTGGGCATAGAGGTTGATACACAATATATTCGTATCCAAAACAAAAAAAGATCATCTTTTTCTTTGCTTCAAATGGTCTTTGTAACCGTAATATTTGAGAGTAGTAGTATTATTATCATTAAAATATGCGGCTTATTTGTTTCAGTGTTTTACTGTGTCATTGATAATTTCTTTTTAATATTTTAATAAAAATAGATTGACGCATAATTCATTTTATACATTTCAAACATTGATTTTACTGGAAGTTGTGTTAGATTTATTAATATGATACTAAACCTTAAACAAGTATTAGAGTTTTTGATCTATTGAGTGGGATCAACAAGTGGTATACAGATCTTTTTAAGAAAGCTTTTACAAAGTGAAGACTTGTTTCTTTCATATATCGTTCTTTTTTAAGAAAAGATAGGGATTAATTTTGCACACTTGGTGGATGCTTGAAAGTTCCCTTGCTAAAAACTGGTGAGTATGAGATCTGGAGGATGTGGATTAAACAATATATTCTAGGTTGATAGACATATGCACTGTGGGAAGTCATATAGAAGGGTGTAAACATTGCCAAAAACAAAATTTTGGAAGGATTTATGACAGAGTTTGCCTATTAAATCTGCTAAAGAAAAGGCTCAGATAAAATTAGAGGTGAAGCGAGAAGTATTTAATGAGGGGCATTCCCAATGAACATCAAGTTAAGTTTAACTCTATGAAGGAATGCTAAGAGTTACGGGGAAAGCTGTTGTAAAGAGATTGGTGGGAATGCAGCTACTAAAAATGACTCAATAGGAATTCTCTTAAAGGAGCAATATGAAAACTTCACTGCTAAATGTTCAGAGATGTTTATCTAACTTTTGATCGGATTAAAAGATTGTGATGTCAGTTGGAGACTTTTGATGAAAGCTTTCACTTGAAGTGTTAATCAAAAGTTATTTAAGATGTTTGTAACCTGTGTAGTAAACACACAGTTGTTGTGCGGAGGAAATAAAGCTTGATTTAGATTCAATAAGCTGGATCGATCTCTACTACAACCTATAGGTGTTAATAAACCAGAGCTTAAAGGGATTGCCAAGCTCAAGTTCAAGCACACAGAACTGGTTTTGTGTCCTTTTCAGAATAACAACACAACACACATTTCTTTTTTTTATAGCAGCACTAATGAAGCAGTTAATTATGCTACATGGAGTCTACCTTTTGCTAGTTTTCAAGTTTATGATGCTAAAATCTCACCAATAGTGAATAACTTAAGTGATGATGTTATTTGTGCATTCTTTACTAGTCAATCAAATAGTCTATCAACTTATACATGAGGACTTGCAACAAATTTATCCAGATGACATAGAAGAGATGGATTTGAGATGGAAAATGGCCCATGTTTTACTATGAGGGCTAGAAGTTTTTGAAGAATACAAGATGGAAAGCATAATGTTAATGATAATGAGATATTAGTTTTGATAAGTCCAAGTGGAGTGCTACAACTGACCACAAGAGGGAGATTTAGCTAGGGAGTGTAGAAGCTATAAAAAATCAAGCAACAAAGAACAAGGAAAGCTCAAAAAGGAGTGTGCTGTGGAAATATCTCTCTTCCAAACTTTGGTGTCATATGATGGTCTTGGTGGATATGACTGGAGTGAAGGCTGGGAAGGGCCTAATTATGCACTCATGGATTTTCTCATCTCCAAGTTCTGACTCAGAGGTATCCAATGATTCTATTTGTTAAAATCTGGTTGAAAACTATTGAATCTCTTAATCTCAAAATGATCAACTATTAAATAAGACTTTAAAGATAAATCTGAGTTAATGGTTTTAGGATATAAGTTAGTTTAGAGTCGGTGGATGAGAAAAAAACTTTAAGTTTATAAAGCAAATGAGTCTATTTATTTACAAGATATTAAGGGATTAAAATTTGAAATTCATGTAGGAGAAATAACTATTAGAGAGCTTAGGAAGAAGTGTTGATAATATATAATGCCTAAAAACATTAATAATATTTTTTCACATCTTTACGTTTTGATAATTAATATAATAATATACATAAACGATTCACGTAAAATTAATCTAAAACTTGTATTTAGTAGTACAATTTCTTATTTCAATACATTATACTTCACTTATAGGCTATGAATAAACAATTGCTTATTGGATTTATGATCAATGGAAATTTTATTTCAACCTCAAACTTTTATAAAAACTAAAATATGACCTACATTTTTGTGATGCTTGCAAAATTGGAAAACAAGCTCATGCGAGTCACAAGGCTAAAAATATAGTTTCAAAAAATCCCCCCTACACAAAAGATAAACTGGGGAGCCCCTAGTCTAGGGAGGCCCCCTTAAATACACGGGCGGCCCCCTTAATTTTAAGGGGACTGCCCAGCTATTTAAGGGGACCGCCCATAGAATGACGCTCCTCCGGTTTGTCCTATAAATACTGGACTTTTCCCCACTATTTTTTCACCTTTTGCACTCATTCTTTCTGCTCAAAACAGCCCACATATCCTTTCTAAAATCTTTTGATCATTTAATCATAAAGCTTTGTTTCCAAGTGATCCAAGTTGTATTCCTCAAGTGCAAGAGAAGAATACTTCCATCATCAAGTGAAGAAGTATTACACCTTAGTATGCATAGCAATCTTGTTGTATTCATATCACATATTTGTAAATCAATTGTATATCTTGTAGTTGTGTGTAGTAGCTAGATCTTGGTGATCTTTGTAAGTATAGTTAGATCGTTGTGATCTTACAAGTAGTGTTAGGTAGTTGTGATATAAGTAGTGTGGTGAAGTGAAGTTATGAAAAAGTCGTGAAGTTCTAAAGAAGTCGTAAAGTTGTGAAGAAGTTATGAAGTTATGAAGAAGTCGTGAAGTCGTGAACAAGTCATGAAGTTGTGTTGTGATATATTGGTTCTAGCTAAGATTAGAACTCTACATCTAGCTTAGTGTCAGAAATTGATATAAGCAACGTTGTGTACGGTTTTCTCCGCCATAAGGGAGTTTGTTGACATAGTGAAGAAAACTCTGGAGTTTGGTGCTCAGGGAGTGGAGTAGGGCGAAGAGGTGCTTCGTTACCGAACCACTATAAATTCTCGCGTTGTGATTCTCGCGGTTGGTTTGGATTGTTCTTACTCTTATCTCTTGTCTGACTTTTCATTTTCATATATTTTTACATGTTCATATTGTGCAAGCATTGAATTCACAAAAAGGTCGAATCTAAATTTTACAAACCTAAATAAAACTTAAATTTAAAAAGCGGTAAACTATTCAACCCCCCCTCTTGAAGTTGTTTTGACAACTCTTGCATTTCTGATGGTGCTAGTCGATACGGAGATTTTCGCAAACGGCGTCGCTATAGGAACTAAGTCTATGCGGAATCCTACCTGTTGTTGAGGTGGAAATCCTGATAAGTCCTTAGGAAATACCTTGGAGAAATCTCGTACAATTGATATGTTTCCAAACTTTGGTTCGTAATTATTTTACCCTTCATTGATTTTGAACTCTCTTTGTTGACTCTAGAGTACTTATCTTTTGCCAATGGAATTCTAACACCTTCGCATGAAAACTTATCTCGGCTATCATGTCTTTTACCAACCAATCCATAACCACAATAACATCAAAACTTCCATGACCAAAAGGTATCATGTCTATAGTGAACAAGGAATCTCCTAGTTCTAGTTTGCACCCACAGATAATCCTATCAGTTTCTACCTTCTTACCATTAGCCACTTCTAACACATAATCAGGTTTTAAAATACTAGGTTTCACATTTAAACAGGGCACGAATTCAGTGGAGATGAAACTAAAATCAGATCCAGAATAAAATAATACGGTAGCAACCGAACATTGAATCAAAGGCTACGAAATATATAAGGGATTTCACAGATGAAAAGAGATGTGGATCAATTGTCATGAGAATCCTTTAAAAGAAAGGATAGAATATATGTACCGATAGAAAACGCAAACGAAAGAATCAACAAGCGTACCACGACAAAAGGAACACATAATGAATAACAATACGTATCAAGATTGATAAATGAAAAGATAGGATTCTTATACCAATAACTGACTTTACTCAAAAGAACCAACTAAATAATGTTTTTATAAAAAAATAATTTAAAATAATAAAGAAGGTCGTTTTAAATATAAAAATCTAAAGATGGTTATCTAACGGTGTATCGCATCTTACCACTATTAATCATTTATCTAACGGTGTATCGCATCTTACCACTATTAATCATTTTAAACCTACCTTCATAATAGAAATAAAATTTATTGAACACAAAAAAAGAGTTTGTATCTTATTGTTATAGACCATTAGTAAACATAATTTTATCTCAAAGTTCATTATAATCTTGTAATGAAGTCAACTGTATCACATCGTTTTATAAAAATAATTGTAAACATAGTTTCATATACATAAAGGAGACATTACACATAAAAGCGAAATTCATTAAAAATAGTTCTTCCCCAACACATCAAAGATTTACTTCAAAAGGTTTTTATAATTCGACATCAATATAAAATATGTTACTCAAAAAAGGACATCGTAATACCAAAAGGGATTGTAAAATACCGTAAAGACTCTAACACAATTCTATTTTTTGAAAGCGAAAGAAAGTACAAGGAACCATATAGTCAGAACAACAGTGAAGCGAACACGTACCAGAGAAATTTATGCAAACACATTACGAACCAAATGAGAAACGTAAAAGACTCATCCGTACTAACGATCAAAAGAACAACCATAGAAAAACATCGTTACTAACATGTCATAAACATGTTACGAAAACCCACAAATGTGAAAACAAGGGAGTAAACATCCGCACTAATAGGTTTTGAGCAATTAGTGCTTAACGCAAGGAAGGAACCAATGAAACGTACCAATATCCAAAGGAGAAAATCTGAACAACCAATATATATCAAGACAACGAATAGGAAAGATAGGACATCCGTACTAACATGGTATGAGCAAGGGATGCTAAACTTAGAGTTAGGAATCCAAACGAAATATTAAGCAAAAGAACAAACCCAACAATCATAATAGTAGCAATAACATGTATCTGGGGTATTCGCAAGCGATATATAGAAGGGAAACTTACAAACTACGCAACTATCCATATCCTAACCACACATAATATAATATCTTACACTACCACCTAACAAGCAAGCACCGATCAATGCAATCATGGTCACAAGTTTATGTATGTGATACCTTTATAATTATGTTGGCCACCTATAATTATAAGTGCATCCTTTCACACGTGTACTTGCTTCCAAGACTACACATCTCAATGATAACACACATATATGCACATATACCACATTGCACATCTTAAACCACTCTAATATAATACAGAAATGAAATGAAGGTCTTAAAGCGCCTAAAAATACGCAATATCCAAAAGAAATCATTGATAGCAACGTGTCAAGGTAAAAGACAGGATAAATTTATGTTGGGCCTCGCTTGGGTTTAACTTTGCTTTCGCAAGAGTCACCCGACTTCGCGGGTCCAGGCCTGCTACGAGCATCCGACAGGAGATCTGAGTCGGCCTCCTTCTCCAACTCTTCTAACTAACCTTCCCTCCCCCACCCCCCCCCCCCCCCCCCCTCTTTCTTTCCTTTTTCCTTTCACCCCTCCCCTTCCCCCCCTCTTTTCCCCCCCCCCCCCCCCCCACCCCCCCCCTCTTTTCCCCCCATTCGGTTCCTTGAGAGGCTCCTCCTCAATTGGCTCCTCTTCTAGATCTTCTGATGTCGAGTAGCCCGTAGGTCAAAATAAAACTCAGAAAAAAACAAGAAAGGAAAACGCCTAGGTAGCTAAACACATAGATCCTATTATGTAGCTATACGAAGGACTCCTAGGTTATAGTCTAGGTTAAACCACCTACTTCTATATAACCAATGGCTCTGATACCAATCTGTCACACCTCGCCAAGGCAGAATCGCGAGACATAACCAGATAGGCATCATCACAACACATAGAACAATAGAGAATATCTAAAATGCATTATATTAAAAACAAAGTGTTATGATGATACCTAACACAAGAGGAGTCTTGTACTGAGGTTAATCGCACATACAATACATAAAATATAAAATAAATCCATCACTAAATCACAATCAATCAAATAATACAAAGCATGTAAATTGAAATTGAAGACTCCATAAAAGAAGACTCATAATGCAATACTAAGGTCTCTTGCCTGATCTTAACATCTTAACTTCACTATGCTACGGAAAATGATACTTTAAAAACGTCACATAATGTTGGTGAGATTTATAGGTTTAAAGGAAAACACTTACTCTTGTTGCGATTCAAAAACATTAGGACATACTATAGTACTATACACATATGCAAGCAATTAATATCTCATAAACAAAGTACACACTTAGGCTTAGATTAGCACTAGCATCAAACCAAGCTCACCTAATGAACAGCAACTTCTACAAATTCATTTGGTAGGTGTGACCCTCGATCCATAAAACTCATCAAACTAGGTTCTTAAAGGGGGGGGGGGGTCTTTAAATCCCTTTCGATCCAAATAACACATATCATTGGGTAGGCGTACCCTTCCGATCCAAACATCACACACATAAGCAATAATACCAAGTAATGTCTAAAACAACCAAAACATTTATCATAGCAATTAGATCATTTCAAAACCAATTTTAGTATCATTTTACCACAAGAAACACGATTATAAAAGTGGCTATTATTTAACTTACCGCAAGCCTTACTCGAAGCACACACAACTTCCAAGCAAAAATCTATCACAATACTGACTATATGGTTTTCATGATTCATAGGTCTTTAGGCCCATAGCGCATGTAAACCATTAAAATTGGATGGATTTTGATGTCTATAATATGCTTATAAACATTAACACCAATACCCACCATGTCTTTAACTATACTCTTAAATCCTTTTTCCTTCTATTCAAGCTTTTCGTTTTTGGCTGGATTTTAATTGTTACTTAACAAATTTTTATAAATCTAAATGGACCTTAATAAATTCCCATACTTCATATTCTGTAATGTTAAACTGTTATAGGAATTACCCTATTTTTCCCATAATTATTTAATAAGCTTTACTATTTTCTAAAAATTCAACAACACAAGGTGTCTAAATGGATTGATTCAACCTCCCAAAAGTATGGCTTGACCAGACCTACTTAGACCTTTTATAAAAATCTAGAAAAATTCTATAAAACACTAAACATCACGAAACTTACTTCAATAGCAAAACCCCATAATTAAAAGACGTTTTGTTATGGTTCTTGATTCACAAAACACAATACAAATATGACCTGAAACTCAGTTCGAAGTGAATCTTGTAAAATTAATTTGACTGACATCCACTTGTTGTAAATTCACGAAACTAATTTTGTTAGAAAGTAGACTCTCTGTAGTTAATTTTAGGCTTAAGAAAATCATTAAAATCTATTTTTATGACTAAGTTATGAGTTTTACAAGATGGACCTAAAGCCTGCTCAGTTTTAATTTTGATTTTAAAAACACTTAACCTACCAAAACGCAATCATACGCTAATAATTACGCCCTATAATGATTCTAGATGATTCATACCAACATGTTTTCTGTTATTTTTATGAAACCCTAAGATCCACCAATTAAAAAGTTACAATTAATCAAATTAAAAGAGTTTAAGAAAAAAGGGTTATAGATTAAACCTTTGATCCTGAAAACACACGAACTTAACCCCAAATTTTCTTCAAAAAAATTTGATGTTTCTTCCTTGCCTTGTGTGGCCGGTCGAACTCAAGAGGGAGGAGGAGAGAACAAAAATTGAAATAGAGTTTAGGTTTATTTTGTATTTATACTAGTTTAAGGATATATATTAATAGATTTGTTTCCTTATAAAACTCAAAAATCTTTTCCTTTTTCCTTCCCCTTCTATGAGCCAATCCAAACACACCCTTAATATTTATTTTTTTATTTTTCATTTATAAAATTTTCAGCATATAATTATATATTTTTTGTTTATATTTTTTTTAAAACAAAAACTATTTATTACTTATTTTTTTTAAACCTTTGAAATAACTAGACACATAAAATAAAAACACTTTTACTACTAAATAATATTTTTCCACATTATTCTTATTTATAAAATTCCAAAATAAATTATAAATCATAATTCACTAATTAACCTTAAATCAAAATTCAACAATACATACTTTCTTCATTTTACTAACGGTAAAATAACGAAATCACTATTCTTCCAAATGACCATCACTATGCGTGAAATGAAATGACTAAATCATTATTTACACTATCTTTAAAACACATATCATAACATATATCATACATACATATACCCCAATGACTTTCGCACATAAAACTAAACACACAAGGCTAGGTAAGCTAACACTAATGGTTAAACTAACCTTGCTAAATCACGGTTGTACACGTTTCACAGGATCCTATGAGAACACAATCCCACTCATAATGCTTTTTAGGTCCACATATCCTTTAAATTGCTATCCCTAATAGATATTCCCATTTTATGCGCAATACCCACCAAATACGTTACCAAATTTCACCCGTTTATATAAAATGGGCAATGCATGTAACTGCCATATGTTCACCTATAACTCTTATAGATTTCTGCCAGATATGTTGGAAAATAGCCAAACAATGCAGGTGCTTTGTAAACTATCAAGATTGAAGGTAAAATTCGGGTCGATTTTAGCCAACAGAAAAAAATACATGTAAAACACATCTAGCAGTGCATAATATCAAGCAGAGGGATGGGGAAAGTACCAAAGCCTTTGTTACCCAGTACACAAATGATACATTGTAAATTTTGCGCTTGCATGAAGAACAACGCATTTCTTATTTCGCTCATAGGCTGAAGACAAGAAGCCTTGTGGAATTCCTCTCCACAGACCTTCCAACCACTTATAAGGGTCTGATGGAGAAGACCTACACTTGGATCGATGAGAAAGAGATTGCTACCAACGAAGCCCCAAATGACTATCGAGAGGGCTTCGACAAATTCGGTAAAGGCCCTTCTTGGGACAACAACATAGGAAGGAAAAAGGATAAAGACATATTCTATTCGTACAATGGGCCTAATTGAGGACTCCTTGCTAACCTATCCAAGAGCCCAAGATAAATCATAGCGACCGAAAAGGCAGCAAAAGGCTTCGAACAACCTCCTCGCATAGTAGGAAGCAGATGATTTGCGTGACATAACCAAATACTATCCATTTCAACAAAGGACCATGGGCATGACAAAACAATACCTGAGAGCTAAGACATCAGATCAAAGAAGCCGTAAGATTAGGGTAGCTTGCCCATCTTAAGAAGGGGATAAAGAAAGGAAAAGCGAATAACTCAGACACTCAGCTAGGATAATGGAAGAAGAGAGATAAGGATATCATACCAGCCGAGGCCCCTATTCACATGATAAGCAGGGAAAGTCCTATCTCAAAAAGGAAGTCGCTGGAAGAGCCCATCGACGGAATAAGGGAAATCACGTTCCCTCCCGTGTCAGGTTTAAAAATTCTTGTACCTTGTTTTTATCAAGGAACGTATATCCGATTAGTAAAGACAATCGAGCATACTGGACAGTGGCAGCATTGCAAAGTCTTCTTTCGAGCATTATTTCCTCGAAGTTGAACTGTCTATCAGAGCACTTCGGTAGAATTCAAAAATCCCTTGTGGGCTTCTCATCTGAACATTCTTGGCCTCTATGGAAGGAAGTTCCCCTGGAAGTTACAATATGAGAAAATCCTTACACAAGGACCCTCAACTTTGTTATTGTAAGGTCTGATTCTCCCCATAACTTACTGCTCGGAAGGACTGCTATGCAGAAGATGGGCATCGTAGTATCTATAATTCATGCAACAATAAAATTCCACACCCCTTACAGAATTGACACGGTACCCTCATCCTACGAATCTAACAAGATTAAAGAAGGAGAGAAGAAGATTAAGGAAACCATCCTAGAAGCTAAGAAGGATGTACTCATTTGTGTAGATGCAGAAGAAAAAGTCATAGTCAACGACAAGTATCCAGAACAAACAGTGACCATAGGAAATTTGTTGTCCATTAGCCTCGGGAAGAAGCTGCAAGACCTCTTACGATCCAATGTAGATGTCTTTATATAGACCTATGCTGATATCACAAACGAATACAAGCATATCAAGCCTGTCAAGCAAAAGAAGCGAGGACTGGGCCTGATTGTAATGAAGCGGCATGCAAGGAAGTATATAGCTCACAAGGCGAGAATCTACAAAAAGTAAAGATCCAGACATGGTTAGCTAACCCATTCATGTAAAGAAAAGTATATAAGGCCTAATGGATGTGCGTAGACATCACAGACTTAAATCAAAGCCTGCCTAAGGACTATTACCCCTTGTCGATGATCGACCTGGATGGTGGAATCCTCCTCTCAGGTTTCCAATCTTAAATGTTTCATAAATGCCTACAAAGGCTATCATTAGATATAGATGTCCAAAGGAGACGAAGACAAACAACTTTCTTCACGAAGAAGGGAGTATTTTGTTACCATAAGATGCCTTTCGATCTAAAGAATGCAGGAGCAACTTACAAAATACTAGTCGATAAGGTATTCAACGATCAAATCGGACGAAACCTTGAAGCTTACATGGATGACATGGTAATCAAAGTAACATCTAAAGAAAGCAATGTTGAAATACTCAATAGTCTTTGATAGGCTCTGATCCATCGATATGAAGCTCAACCCGAAAAAGTGTTCTTTTGGTGTCGAGGAAAGCCCGTTCTTAGGAATCTGATCACCAAACAAGGAATAAGAGCTAATCCCTCAAAAGTCAAGGCAATCACAGACCTAGAACCGCCATCAACACTTAAGGATGTACAAAGTCTCAACGGGAAGCTGGTAGCACTGAGATGATTCCTATCAAAGGGTGTTGAAAAGTCACTCCCATTCTCCAAAGCACTTCAGAGTTGCACATATAAAAAGACCATATGGTGGACAACGGATGCCGAGGGAGCCTTTTGAAGAATGAAAGAACTCATGGAAATTGATGTGTCATTGTGTCATTTTATGATTCAAGTTTTAAATTTATATTTTGCCGACTTAACAAAAAACAACACTTTAACGGGCAGTGTACCCGGTCGGTGGTAGATTCGTAGTAAGTAGGGTGTCGAACACTTGAAGCGAGGTTAAATCTTTCAATTTATTAATACTTTAGTTTACTAATCTAAGTTAATTCTAATCTAAGTCAAACCTATGCTAATCCTATGTTAGGTTTCTAATCCTATTCTAACAGGTTAAAAGAGGGGTTTTTTAGACAAAAGGACTGGACAAGGTTTTGGTGGTGACTCCAAACAATTCAAGACACTTTAACCCACGCAAGAAAATTAACAGAATATAAAAGAGAGGTCAAGCCTTATAATAGAAAACTGTATTAGCCATTATTAATCCGATTAGAAGTTGGTTTGTTTATTCAGTGCAATGATTACTTATCTCGAGGTGGTATATCATTCTTAGACTTAGGCGGGACTTCTTCCTAAGGACTAGACTTATTATATTATGTTTAGCTATAAAATATCACTTACATTTAATGCATCTTTATTTGCTTATTATAATCTATCTTAGGGATTAAGGCAATGGTGATCTTGTTAAACCCTAGCTCATAGAGACTTTACCCACTTACTGCTTAACGGCTCCTTATATACTAGTAGTCCTCTGTCCGAGTATGTAACAATTGATTAGAATGTACTAGTTGGTACATAAGGTTATCTTATGGATCAACTAAGTCACAATCAATGGGAATAAGATAGGGTCAATTTGTGATCCTATTGATTCAAGATATATAAATTGCAATATGGAGAGCTATCCCGGACTCTTAGCCTATGCCCAAACAACACCGGAAGTTGCAGCGCATTAAATATGTAGGACTAGACCCAGTTGAATGATAGGTCGCATACTTAAGCACGTAAACAAGTATAAATTGATAAACATAATCAAGAAATCAACGATAAATTAAGAAATCGAGATATAAACAAAACCAAACATTTAAATCATTCATAATAAATGGCTAATACCGAAGGTATTAGCCTTCAATCATCTTAATTATAAAAGAGTGATAGGCTTAGCCAGGTAAAATAAACGAGTTACGAATGATACCAAAAATTGAATGATTACAAAAGTATAAGAAATTACATGTTGTCTCCTATAGATTGGATCGCGTTGAAAGACCTCTTCTGCTCTTTTTCTCCTCTGAAAATTGACTTTTGTGGTTTAGGTATCGAGAATATGATTTAGCACACTTAAAACTTATTTTTGAGTTTTCTATTTATAGGGTCTGGAGTCGGTTTGATACGACGTATCCAATGTCTTGGATACGGCGTATTGGGGGTTTCTTGGAGTAGGGACCACGTTTGATATCTTCCAGAATATTCACATACTATATCTCTAATATGACGTATTGGTATTCTCTGATAAAGCGTTAGTGGATCATGTTCCTTCTTGGTCTTTGTGAGTGGCAAGCATTGGATACGTCGTATCTTCCTTGATGGATATGGCGTATTGGTTGTCAGAATAGTAATCTTCAAAATATCTTCGTTTAAGCTCCAGAATGTGTGCCTTTTAGTCTAAGTTTTCAGTTTAATTACTTCATAATTACTGCAATTCTCAAATACAAACGATTCACTAACAATTCTTTGCAATAATCATACAAAATGGGTTAATTACATGAGTAAATGATGATATAAACTACACGTTATTTGATGACATAAAGTATTCCCCCCATTGAATCCTACTTGTATCAAGTAGCCTTTAGACTGTTTATTAAATGTACCCTAGAAGATTTTCTGTTAAGCATTTATTTGATCTTTACAAGCTACTATACCAAAACACCTCACAAAATAGAAGATAAAAACACTAAATCACTCGACTAATCTATGTGGTAACATGTAACTAATTCGCTTAATTGCTTGGTCGTGACGAGTATTCTATCATAAGCTTGGCAAGGATACACATCTCCACCACTAGAGCTAAGGAGTAACAAGTTTATAAAGGTAAATATGGGTTTGTATGATAAGGCTTAGGGTTGATCATTCTACAATCTTTCACCAAAAGTACCACTCCAATAAGGCAGCTGAAGCACACATACATGGCCGTAACGACGGAATAGACATGTGGTTCAGATCACATCCTTATTCGATTTACACAACGGTTAGAGATAATGAATGATATAGGGTATGATATCTTTACTTTCACCTATAGTAATAACCAACAAGGCAGATGAGACATTTATAACTGGCCTGTAAATGACGGAATAGACATGCATGCTCGTACAAATCCTCATTCGCGTAAAACCCATGGTTAATGATTAGGAAAGGGAAATAAATTGTTGTTAAATAAAAATTACGAAACAAATAGATTAAGTCTAAAATACAAGTTGCTAGACACTTTTTCCCTACCATAACCATGATAAAGACACAACTATTTACAACGTCTTAATCATAGATCAAAAACAACAACCTAAGTTAGCGTTCCCATAACGGTCAACTTTCCAATCATCCCATACTTTACATACTTTACAAGGCAAGTGGCGATATCTTCCACTTTATACAATACTCTACATCGTTGACTTTTAAGACGTATCAATGAATAATCGATCCTTTATGTAAATCCTTTGGTAGTTGCGAAACGATTATCTTCAAACTTTTCTTTTTTTACTGTTGTGATTTTTCTATTTTTCTATTTTTTTTCAAACATCTAATATATACGCCTCCCCCAAACTAAAGTAGTTTCCCATCTTAACCGATCATAATAATTCTGGATAATTCCTTCGATAATTCTTCATTCTTTGGACGTACCATTAATTGCGATGGTAGTAAAAACACATGAGTTTTGACTACTTTATACATTTCCATTTTCGATGTGCAAATTTCTCCAACGTACCAAATTGACACAAGACTCGGGAAATACATACTTTACACATTAAGCAACTAGCAACTGTAAAATAAACTTAATCTAACAGGGTAGGCTAAGGTGTAAAGGTGTAACGAAATAAACAAGTTGGTGTAATTCCTAAAGGATTGGCTCTACGGGTTGTTCTAGGGGTATCTTACTCTTAAAGTGAGAGTAAACAAAGGGTTTATACGGGGGTTAACTAACCGGTGTAGTTAGTTAATAAACAACATGTGATAGAAATAACTGCATATAAAACATTATTAATATTTTTCACATCCTTACATTTTAATAATCACAAAATATAAAACATTCAATGAAAATTTAAAACATAAAAAAAATTAGTGTTAATATTCATTTCAAACTTATATCACTCCAAGGTATGAATAAACAAATGCTTGATGCATTTTATTATCGAAGGAAACTTTTATAAAATGTTGTAAACTTTTTATAAACATCACAAAAAAATTTTTACATTTAAAAGAAATGTTTTATTCAAAATAAACATTTTGAATTTTAAATTTTCGGACCTAAATGGCTTGAAATGGTCCAGTTAAACACATCCTCTGATAAGACAAAAAAGGAGCGTCTGAATGAGGACGGCCCCTTTATTGAATGGGGCCTCCTTAATTTTTAAGAGGGCAGGCCTTAGACCCGCTCTCCAGTCTGTACCTATAAATACTGACTATTCCTAAGTTTTTCTCACCTTTTGCAAAATACTTTGTTCATACTTTCTGCTTAATAAAAAACAGCCAGGATATCCTCTCATACATTCTTTGATCATTTTATCATTTATTTGTTCCAAGTGATCCTAGCTCAATTTCCTCAAGATGCAAAAGAAAGAATACTTCCATCATCTAGTGAAGAAGTATTACACCCCAAAATCCATATTGCAATCTTGTTGCATCCATATCATACCTTGTAAATCTTGTAAAGTTGTATAGTTGTTAGGATTTGGTGATTGTTGTAAGTATAGTTGGATCTTGGTGATCCTTTTTAGTTGTGATATAAGTAGTGTGGTGAGAAGAAGTTGTGAAGGTGTGAAGTTGTGGAGATTAAAGAAGTTGTGTAGTCGTGATCAAGGTGTGAAGATAAGTTGTGTAGTGAATTGTGAAGTGGTTGTGAAGTTGTGAAGTCGTGAAGTTGAGTTGTGTTAGATTGGTTCTGCCTAAGAAGAGCTTCGTAACCGAACCACTATAAATCCTTGTGTTGCGGTTTGATCTTTCCAACTCTTTTCTTTTATTTACTTCTGCATATTTACATTGTTCATATTGTGCAAGCATTGAATTCACAAAAAGTCGAATCAAAGTTTTTATAAACAAATTTAAAATATTAAATTAAAAAGCAGTAAACTATTCAACCCCCCCTTCTAGTTTTCCACAATAAGCAAATGCAATAAGCAGATAAGTTTAAATAAGCAAATGAGCTTTTTGGCCAAACTATTAGCCAAACAGCCTAAAAGGACTTTTCTAGCTTATTTAAGCTAGAAAACAGATCCTTATGGCTTAGTGGCTTATAACACTAAAAAGCTTGGCCAAAAAGCTACTAAAATCTACAATCAAAAGAGTTTGAAACACACATAAGCCCTTAAAAAGCTTAATGAAAAAGTTGTTTAACACAGATTCAACACTTAGAAAATTTTCTTAAACTTTTGCAAAAACCTCTTTTTAAGCTTAAAAATAAGCTAAAAAATGGATCCTTATGACTATAAGACCACCAAACAGATTGAATTTATACCTTAAAGAACTTATATCAATAATTAAAAACCATTTTGAAATTAAGACTAAGCCACAAAAAGCAAATGAAAAAGCTGTTTTTTACTTAAAAAGACATAGCAAAATTTTGACAGATTTTTATCAAAACTTAATTTGCAATGTACCTTTAAACAAGACCTATACTACTGCATTACTACACTAAATGGAAGTCTAAACTAAACCTTAAAACAATATTTTAGCAACAATTATATTCAAACAGTTTCGAAAGATCTTAAACCTACATATTTAAACCATACTTACTAAACTTCTTAAATTTGAATTTTATACTATGAAAACTTTTAAAAGTTGTTTAAAATAACTAAATAAGGCTTGTGAACATTGGCTTAATGACCCACATGTTTTTAAGACCCTTTTTGACCCATCTTTCCTACTGACCCAAACACCCATTTTTAGAATTCAAAACTATTTTTAAGGTGATTTCTTAAGGATTTAAACCAAGTTTTGCAAATACTAGATGATAAATAAGACTAATAAGCAATATTAAGAAAGTTTAAACAACTAATAAGCACTGCAATAAGCTGGAACACAATAAGCACTTTTTTAGCTATTTTGGCAGTTTTAAGAAAAGCTTAACCTAATGATTATCAAACTACAAAGTAGGTATTTTAAGCACTAAACATGATTAATAAGCATAGATAAGCAATAAATAAGCACTAATAAGTAGTTCTACAGTAAATAAGCTAAAAATAGAAAAATGAAGACTTACAAAAGCCCTTGCTTAAACAGGGCAAACAAGTGCTCTTAGAGCTATTCTACAAGCTCTAGCTTGTTAAAAACAAGCTAGTGGTGTCCATAAGCCCATTTAAGTTTGGCTTATCATCCAAAAAGTTGTGGTATTTGAGGGTGGATATTTTTTTTTGTGTTTTTGTAAAATTTTCTTAAATACTTTATATTTAAATGAAAACAGATTAATAATATGCTTAAATAAGATCTTATAAAAGTTTATGCAAGATTCTTGAT
Organism: Tanacetum coccineum; assembly: GCA_026074375.1. NCBI lineage: Eukaryota > Viridiplantae > Streptophyta > Magnoliopsida > Asterales > Asteraceae > Tanacetum > Tanacetum coccineum. The sequence goes on along the minus strand of BQNB010036797.1, from coordinate 21,529 downwards.
AACTTTTGAACACAAATGAGTAAAACAGATTTTAAGCTAAAACTTGAAATTTCATTAATTCATAAAAAAACATTACAATATTTAAAAGATTACACTAAAAATAAGCTAAAAATTAAAAACTAGATTAACTAACTGCCATTGAAGGCTTACACGAGTCCTATTTATAACAAGCTAATGAAGGTTCTAGGTCTTGGAGTCTTCATTGTGCTTCTTTACTGAGAGGGATTGGGGGTGTGTTTGTTGTGTGAGTGAGCTCAAAAAGCAATCCTGGCCATCAATTTTGAGTAGTGCCCAAGTCATATGATCATAACCATTGATTTCTGTTAGGAATTAAAGAGCTTCTACAAGATATGCTGATGAAGAACTTAGTACCGTTAGTTGAAGAACTTAGTACTGTTAGATATAGTTAGTACTGCTAGTACAATGTTAGTACTGTCAGCATATAGTTAGTACTGTTAGTTATATAGTTAGTACTGCTTATAAGATATGCATGAGCTATATTAGGAATAGATATGCATGATTTGTTAACGCGTTTTGTAAGCCCATTAGGGTTTTTCCTTAGTGTATAAAAGAAACCCTTACGGCATAGTTAGATATGATTATTGATAGATAATAGAAGTAGATCAATATTCATAGATTAGTTGTTAGGCAAAACATATAGTTGTTTTGTGATTTGTTCAATATAAGTAAAAGTTCTGTGTTCATTGTTTGATTGTTTCTTCTGAATATATAAAGGTTAATTCCGCATAGTCTTTATATATACATCACAAGGTTTCTAATCTAGTTGTTTAGATTTATCTAAACAGAACAAAAGATCTATTTAATTGGAACCATCAATTTCTTGTCCTGTTCCTTGGACGAATGGAAATGCTAAGGATTGCCAAGGTGTCATTTGTTGGTTTGTGTGGTGGGATAAGGTGTGAGGTGTGTAGAGGTGTTGGTCGACAAAGTGGAGAAGAAAGGGAAATAGTACCTGGAGCATTTTGGCGGGTAGTGAGGAAGATGTACAGTAGTTTGATTTGGTGCAGGGTAAGGTTTGGTGGCTTGGCAAGTTTAGTCCCTGAGTTTATATGGTTTTATTGCATCCATCGTCCTTGTTTCCTTCACAATTGGTCCTTGAGGTTATATTGATGTTTCCACCGTTAGTCCTTTTAAGGACTAACAGAGTTAAGGTTAAGGGGTAACGGGTTAACAGGTTTGTTATAAGGGTGTTGAGCTTGTGACTTGGGCCGGTTATAATATAAAAAGAACTTGGGCTTTTTATAAGTCTTTAAGTCTTCAATATGTTTAAATGGACTGACCCGGCCCATTAGATGGGTACGGGTTGGCTCATTTAACATTTCTTCGATATCGGTCCCGCCTTTGACTTTGACTTTGTCGGGGTTGACTTTGACTTTTTTACTTTTGGCTTCGATTTGACTTTTCTTTTATGCTCTTTCCGTTCTCGTGCTCGGTTTTGTCGTTTTGGCTTCGTTTTTGTCCTTTTCTTAGATATCCGTTACCTGCATAATACAAATGCAAAACATACAAATACAATGTATTTTTGGTACGTTTTTGGTCATTTAAGTCCGGTTTTAATGGAAAATGGTATGTGTAATTAAGCACATACCAAAATCCCCCATACTAAGATATTATCGTGTCCTCACGCAATGCTATAAGTAAACACTTAAGAAAACTAAGAATCTCGATTCCCCTCGACTAATTACCTCAAAAAGTAGCTAAGTGTTCGTCAAGGGGAATTAAAGAATCTAGAGTTTAGAAAAGCCCCGTTTTTACCATTCTTAAAGATATACACTTATTCCTACACATATTTTTGTATTTTCCCTTTTTTTCTATTTTTTCATTTTTTATATTTTTTTTAAGCAACTAACTAACATATTTGACTTTCGTTATTTTCATAACCGTTAGGGATCATAGAACAAAACGCATTTCAATCCTAAAATGCCCTAAAAAGGATAAATTCATTGTCCCTGACTTTTCACTCGTTCCAAACCAAGCTTAAAACGAAATCACCGTTAAATATCAGTTAAGATGCTAACACTACTCATATTTGCAACTTGTGAACTTTTCACTCCCGACAATTATTATATCTTAGGTGAATGTGGCATTTCGAATTTCAATCATGGATCAACGTTTTGAAAAATTTCTATGCTTCGCGTTCCACCCGAGAATAATGAGTTTGAAGGCGAGATCATCCCATGTAACGACTTTCGTCTCGGCACATCCCAACCTTGCGGCTAAGTGACCAGGCTTTTGACACCTCACAGAGACTAGTATCGGGATTCACGGACGGTTTCAAAGACTCTTAGGTTTCCCGTTTACACATAGCTTATTTAGAAAAAGCACAACTTAAAATGAAATAGTCTTAGTTCAAAAGCATTTTTAAATTTAACAAAGAGAGATTTTCCTTACATTTATTAATTCACACTTAACATTAAACATAACCATGATGCAATCGTAACCCTCGACCTTTTAGAAGGCTGCAACATCGGTTGTGAGCCGGCAAGATGTAGCAAACTTTTATCAGCCCATAGTTTATAATTATTATTACCACATTTTTCATCATTTTTTCATTATTATTTTTTTTTCACGATATAGAGAAGACTTCTTTTTGGAAAATTTAAGTATAAATTTAAACTAAGACTAAAATTATTGCTATCAACTACATCTCAAAAATTGTTGATTTAAGTTTAATTTCCAAAAATAGCATGTATTATTAGTTCGGTTAGGAGCTTATGGGAGAAAAGGCCACAAATTACATACATGAGCTCTTAAGATTTCTAAATAATCCTTGTTTAGCATCCAACTCATAATTAACTCTATCATTTTTCGTTCTTCGCGAAGATCCGCGAATGCTTAGTCTAAAAGTTAAGGAACAAGCTAGAGCTCAACACGCTCGATCGTGTCAAAATTTATTCTTATTCTACCTAGCAGGAAGTCAAAATTGTGACAAAACACTTATTTTATTTTTGAAAAAATTTAAATTTTTTCAATTTTTTGTTCATTTTTTTGGTATTTTTTCAAAATTTTTGGCGGTAAAAACGGGATTATGTGAAAACAACGACTGCAAACATAATCAAATTGATTGATCCCCCCATACTAGAACTAAACATTGTCCTCAATGTTTTTAGAAGGGTCTCTATGTCACTCTAAGCCGTTTATTAAGTATGCTTAAAGATAAACGTTAGTCGATTAGATTAGGATATTGGATTTCCCAAATGAAGCTGAGGATTTGAAGCTCTTGTGATCGAAGGACAAAACCGCGAGCACGAGAGGCTTCAAAAATCCAGGACAATCCTGAACAATCATCACAAAAACACAAGCACACAAGAATGGAAGAGGCACACCTTCACACAATAAAAAATACTTATTCATTACTACATAACTACTACTAGGATAAGCATGGGTTGCCTCCCACGAAGCGCTTGTTTAGGGTCACTAAGCTTGACCCAATCCCCGAATTCATTGGTCCTTGGGGAAGGTTTGGAGATCCGGGATAACCATTTGTAGTACGTCCCCTCCAAAGTAGTGCTTAAGTCTATGACCGTTCACCTTGAAGTTTGGCCCGGAGTTTTGGGATAACTCGACGGTGCCATAAGGGTACACTTGGGCAATGGTGAACGGTCCGGACCAACAGGTCTTAAGCTTGCCCGAGAAGATCTTCAATCTAGAGTTAAAGAGGAGGACTCGATCACCGACATTGAAAACACGGTTTTTGATCTTAGAGTCATGGATCCTCTTTGTTTTCTCTTTATAGATCAAAGAGTTCTCATAGGCTTGATCACGAAGTTCATTTAATTCATTGAGTTGAACTTTTCGGTGATAACCCGCAGTCGAAAGGTCAAAGTTTGCATGCTTCAAGGCCTAGTAGGCTTTATGCTTGAGCTCGATCGGTAGATGACATGCCTTTCCGTACACGAGCTTATAAGGAGTACACCTGATGGGTGTTTTTTAAGCAGTGCGGAAGGCCCAAAGTGCGTCATCTAATTTATCTGACCAAGAGGTACGGTTTTCACATATGGTCCTTTCAAGAATTCGTTTCAAGCCACGATTGGATACCTCAACTTGCCCACTTGTTTGTGGGTGATACGCGGTGGAGAGACTGTGAGTAAATTCATATTTAAGCATGACTTTTGCAAACTGGTCATTGCAAAAATGGGTTCCACGGTCACTAATGATAGCATGAGGGGTACCAAATTGAACGAAGAGAGATTTTAAGAATTTGCAAACAACTCGGGCGTCGTTGGTGGGGAACGCTTTTGCTTTAACCCATTTCGACAAGTAATCGATCGCCACGAGTATGTATTTGTTCCCTCGTGAAGACGGGAACGGCCCTATGAAATCGATACCCCACACGTCAAAGATTTCGCAAACTTGGATGGAAATTTAAGGCATTTCAACAAGTTGTGAAATCTTTCCTTGACGTTGACAAGTGTCACATCAGGTGACCAAGTCATGGGCATCTCGGTAAATAGTGGGCCAATAAAATTCTAAGTTAAAAACCTTTTTGGAGGTATAGTTGGCACCATAATGTCCCCCGGTTGGTCCACTATGGCAAGCTATGAGGATATCAATAGCTTCTTGGCCCAAGACACACCGCCGGATCATTTGATCCGCACATATTTTAAACAAATAGGGGTCGTCCCAAAAGTAGTGTTTAACATCTTTGAAAAACTTGTTCTTTTGTTGGGACGACATGAAATTCCTCGCGTGGTAATTTGCAAAATCAGTAAACCACGGGGTACTTGAGTCATGATAAGTGTAAAATACACATATCTATTTATACCAAAAATGACCCTAAATGAACCAAAACAGACCAAATATGGCAAAGATATGCTTGTTTTTGTGTTTTGTGTATGCAGGTACGGATAAGACAAATATCACAAGAAAACCGTTAAAAATGGGCAATCACGGACACAAGGATCGGAAGAGCACAAAAGAAGCCAAGGATTCAAAGCCAAAGCCAAGAAAAGTCAACCCTTGGTCAACTCTAAGAAGTCAACCACTAGAAGAAAAAATCTCAATGTTTCAAATTCAGTCCCTCAAGTTTCAAAAAGTTTCACAAATAGTCCCTAAGGCCTAATGGGCCGTTAATTACCCTTTAAACCCTAGCCCAATAACAAAAGCCCATTACCAAACCCATTTCCCTTTTATAAAAGTCCAAGGACCAAATTTGCCATTTCTGAAAGTTGTAATACACTTGGATGTGTATTACTTTTACACCTAACAAAGAGGAGGACTTAAGTTGCCATATCCCAAAAGTTTAAATCCATTTACCCCGTTTTCAGTTATAAAAAGGCGCCAATGAACAGTTTACTGTTCATCGTCTCCTATAATTAACCAAAGGGTAAAACAAAGGGCAATTTTAAATTAAACGGTGCTATAGTTAATTCAAGTACTAAAGAACACATGGGCAGGGTCAATACATCATCAAACGTTCCTCATTGGTAAATCCCACAAGGGGAATGCCACATTGGACATGATAAAACACACAAGGAGTGGATTTTTATACTCGGGCTACTCACGGAACAAGCACAAGAGCATCACATGGATTGCCATGCTGGCAATTCGTGTGAATCCCAAGACGGAACAAGCTAAAGCAAGGTTTCAATTTCACAAGTCGTTGGGGAAACGACCCGGGTGATCATTCTTCCCGGTTAAATATATGTATTATATATTATATATATCTTTTATAGTGAACTTTTCTTAAGGGAGACTTTAGGAAAGTTCTTAATTGCTCTTTTGGAATATTATTATATTTTATTGTGTATAAAAACTACAATATGTTTTTGGCGCCGTTGCCGGGGACTTATGTTAAAGATTCCGTCGTTTACGTTTGTTGATTTTGGTTTGAAGATCCTTTCGTCCTCGAAAGTTTTATTTTTGTTAAATATTTCAAAATAAAAAATAATAAAAAAAAGAAAAAAAAACAAAAATATAAAAAATTGTCCTTTAAAAGAAATAAAATACACAAAGTTGGTAAAAGAACACCAACATATAATACTCTCAATCGAGGTATTATCATAAATAAGTTTTGATGAACTTGAAAAGTTACCAAATCGAACAAAAGATATAAAAACTTGCCATTTGTGTCACTTACGAAATACGGCTCACCTTAAGAAGGAATTTTTAATAGCTAACGTGAAGTAAGTTGATTATTTGGTTTAAGTTGTCTCTCGTTTTGTCCGTAAATAAAATATGTTGTTTAAAGAATCGAAAAAACCAAAAATAATCTTCTTTTTCTTCTTATCCATTTAATTCTTTTCCTTAACCCTCTAAATTGTTTAATTCTTATGGCGTCTCATCGTTTGAATCCCCTTTACGCAATTAAGGAATGCATGACTTGTGGAAGTTTGTACACTAGAGAATGTTGTTCAATAGGAAGTCTTGGAAACAAGATTCTTGTTCCCGAATCCGAATCTTCTCCGTGTTGTGCAAAGTGTGGAACCCCGGTTGATGGTCCGTATTGTCATGGATGTGCTCTTTTACGAAAGAAATTCGAGGAAGATTTGCTTACCTATTGTGTTGAAAATGGAATTTTCCAAGACTCTCAAGATACTTTCGAATCATCCGATGACAATACCAATGTTATTAATGTTCTTCAAGAGCCAATCGTTGTCAATGACCCCGGTTTACAGTCTTCGCAAGTTCCTCCACTTATTAACCAAAATTGTTGTTACGAGTGTGGTGATTCATTAGATGGAGTTTTTTGTCAACAATGCATTTGCAAGTTTTGTGGGAAAGGTGCTCATTACGGTTATAATTGTCCACCAAAAGTTCTGATTATCTCTAATCCAGAACAATGCAATCAAACCATTAATGAGCTCCCACAGATTTTGCCAAGTGTTCATCCGACATGCAATTCTGGAGATAAGAATTCATTCACTTATGATTCCAAACCTAATTCTTTCAATGATTCTCCAAGTATTCTCACTTACCCTCCACAACTCCAGTTTGAGACTTACTTGTGTGAGTTATGTGGAAATAATGCTCATTATGGTTATGATTGTTCACCACAGTTCCCGTTTGTCTATGAACAGGAGCAGTGTTGCAATCAAAATTTTAATGATAATTATTTTCCACAAAATTCTCAAAGTTCTTCTCAACACTACAATTGTTGTGAAAATTGCGGGGGACCTCATGCAACTTTTCAATGTCAACCAATGAATGAAGAATATTATGAGCAAAATTCTTGCTATGATTCTAATTCTTTTGGTTTTGACCAATTTCAACTCCCACAATATACCGTCAATCATCCAATCTTCAATGCTCAAAATGAGTTTCTCAATTCTCAAAACAAGCTTATGGAGCAAATGACATCCATATGTGATATGGTTGGTCAAATTATGCAAAAGAAGGAAGAAGAAAGGCGAATTGTGGAAGAGCAAGCGGCTAAAGAGGATATGAGTATCGAGGAAATGAGGCATGAGCAGCAATTGGTTGATTACAAAATTAAAGATATCACGAATGATTTGGGTTATAAAAGATTTCACGGCGAGAAGATTGATGAAGAATACGAGAGAGATTGTGAGATTAGAATGGGGCAGCGAATTTCGAAAAAAGGAGCAAGCTTACAATGAAGAATAGTATTCTGCTGCCCGTCGTCACATGCTTTCTATTCCTTTTGTCGACGAGGATGATTATATTCCTTTAGGAGATACTATTGCTCGATATTCTACGTCTAAAGCAATTACACCCGACTTACCAATCGAGGAGCCCGATGACTCTCTAAATATAGGGGACGAGCATCTTGACACTACTTCTAGTATTGAGAACCTTGTCCCAATCCCAAGTGAGTTCAAGGGTATTTCCGACGATACGAGTGATGTGCCTAAAAGTGATAATAATCGTATTAATGTTAAGTCTGATCTTGTGAAATCTTTGAGTAACCGTGATACTTCGATTGTTTATTCTTCTAAGATCGACCCTATTCTCGAAGAGTTCATCGGTGAACTTGCTCATATTGCTCCAATTCCACCAGGAATTGTTGAAGCCGATTTTGATCCAAATGATGATACTTCGAGTGATGACGATTCTTTTGAGAACATCGAGTACGTTGATGCATCACCTTCCTATATCGAGTATGATAGCTTCGAGGAGGTGAATGATGTCGAACAAGAAGAAAAAGAGTTTGATGTAGAAGATATTTTTCAAATACAAGACATTATTCTTCGAGAGAAATTATTAAACGTACATCATCTTATTTCTAATATTGAATCTTTGAAAGATAAACCCACTCCAGATCGTGTGTTCAAGTCTCCTTCTCCATTTCCTATCCCTGTCGCAGATAGTGATTCGTTCTTAGAGGAGTCTGATACTTCTCTTTCTCATTTGGATAATTCTTTACCCGAATTCGAGACTTTTAACCATCATACAGAAGAGACGAGAAGTGGCAGTACCACTACTCATGCTAATTACTCTCTTCCCGAGTATGATTCGTTTCTTTTTGAGATTGAGCCCGATCAGGGAGGGTTGACTAGTGTTGTTATTTCTGATAATTTAAATGATCTTCTTTTGGAAATTCCTAAGTTTGAATCATTTCACTTTGATCCATCGTTTCATCGTCCTCCTCCAGAACCACCGGATGTTAAGATTAGCTTAGTTATTGAGATCGATGTACCCGAGATAAACGATTTGGATGAGCTTAATGGAGATGAATGTTTTGACCCGGGGGGAGGTAAGAATAATGTTGAAGTTGACGATTCCTTTACATTTGTCACTTGGACTTTTCTCCCACTTCTCACCTACCCTGAGGTTTCTCCCTTACTTTCCTCCACCAAAAATGAGTATACCATTTTTGACCTCGGCATCTCCACTTAGAGCCGGTGACCTCTCATCGGGATGGAACTTTCATGTGTTTTAATGTTTATCCAAACATTAATGAAAGCCCGATTAAGATTTTTAGTTCCAAACTTTCCCTAAGGACGAATGAATTCATGGATCGAGTCGAGCTTGCGACTCGGTGAACAAAAACAAGCCGCTTCGTGGGAGTTCACCCCATGCTTATCCTTTTCTATTTTCTTTCTATTTTCTAACAAATGTGTTGTGTTGTGAAGAGGCTTGTATTCTTCCGGTTTTCGTTGTTTGTTGTTTGTAGGATTGAACCAATAATTTTTGAAGACTCTCGTGTTCTGTGTTGTGTCCCGGTTCACTCGAGCTTCCTATCCTTTGTTTGAAATTAGTTTGGGGAGATCCGATATCCTTTCATCATTATCGATTCACGTCTATCTTTGCATAATTAATAAACGGCTTAGATTTGCGTAGAGACCCGGCCTTAAACATTAAGGACAATGTTTCGTTTTAGTTTGGGGAGGGAATCTATCGATTTGATGTTACCTGCTTATTGTATTGTTCTCACATACCCGTTTTTCCCCAAAAATAGCAAAAAATTTAAATTTTTAAGTTTTTAATTAAAAAATATATATAAAAAAATAAAAATAATAAAATAATAAAAAAAAATGTTAAGACACGAATGTAGGTTTTCCGTTGGTGAGAATAAGAAGTAATTTTTGACCCGATCGAACGTATTGAGTTCTAGCTTTCTTCCTTAACAATTAATGATGATAGTTTGTGCTAGTCTCATGTAGACTTTAAACATGCTAGATTTGAAATCATTAATAAATGAAGACTTGTGCTAATATCAAGTAGATTTTAAATATGCCGAGTTGGATTTCATATAGGCTAAGTATTTGCAAATTTCTTTATTAGAGGTTTTAAATTGCAAAGAATAAGAGACGATAGTGTTGATTACGAATTAGGATGCTAAACAAGGTTTATTTGGAAAACTTAAAGGCTTATAAAAATAACTTGTGGTTTTTCTTCCCCGAAGTTCTTAAAATGATTAATTATACGTGTTCTCTTTAATTTTTACAAATTAGAGTTTTACTCTTAAAAGTCTAATCAACATATTCAGAGAAAAAGCTTTATCGATGATGAAGTCAACATCATTTATAAATAAGAATTTTGGTTCAAGCTTATACTTTGGTTTTCTAAAACGAAATTTTTCTATTTGCAAAAATAATGTGTTATTATGAAATAATTATATATTAAAAAGAAAAAGTGAAATATATATATATATATATATAGTATATTGGTGAAAAAATGTGAAAAGAAAAAAAATGTAGTTTGTAATAGAAACGATGCAAGTTATAAATCCTAAAGTATTAATAATAATATACAAACACCATCGTAAAAAGGTACATGGGCATTTGTCGGTTCGCTCCCGATGTGACATCGAAAGAAAGGGTGGAGGATGTATATTTAGGGTCGGTATCATAATAAGTACACGGACTCTTGTCGGAGGCGTGGCCGATGTGTCGTCGAAAGAAAAGTGATACCGGTTCCTAGCCTAATAATGTATAGTTAAGTTGCAAGTTAGAAAATAAATAGTAAAAGTTTCCTTTTCTAAAACCAAAGTATTCTTTTGAACCAAAATTTGCAAAAGTCTACAAGGCTTTTTCATCGGAAGTTCATGCGTCTCGATTATTATTCTCCGGATGGGGTGTCAAAAGCCTTAGCACTTACCCGATGACGGTGGGATGCTAGAGAAGAAAGTCATTTATGGGGCAAGTGAACCAACGATGTCTTAGCTAAGGAGGTTTTTGTTTGCTTTGAGTTGTGATCTTACTAAGTGATTAACATATTAGCCCAAAAGGCCTATGTGTAAAGCTTGGTCGGATTTCAACTATCTAAATATGTGGATTTAATGGTTTAAATTAATTTGAACACACACACTTAAATATATGATTTATGTCGGGAAGAGAAATTCACAAGTTGTAATTATAAGTAGTCTTAGCATCGCTATCCCAGTATCTAGTTCACTTGTTAGGCATAACTAGACCCAGTTGAATGATAGGTCGCATATTCAAACACGTAAACAAGTATCATGTGATAAACATAATTAAAATTTCAACGATAAATTAAGAAATCGAGTTTAAAACAAACCAAACATTAAATCTTCATTAAGATGACTAATACCGAAGGGTATTAGCCCATAACCATTGTAATTATACAAGAGTGATCAAATAACCAAGGTAAACTAAACATTTTTTACCGAACGATACCAAAAATTAAATGATTATAAGAGTATAGAAATTACACGGTGTCTTCTACGGAATCGTGATTGATACTTGACCTTTGGCTGGTCTTCTTTTCTTTAGAAATCGTCTTTTATGTGTATGATATAGAGAATATGATTTTTATAAGTGTAAAATACACATATCCGTTAACACCAAAAATGACCCTAAATGACTAAAAACATACTTAAAATAGCAAAAATATACTTGTTTTTATGTTTTGTGTGTGCAGGTACGGATATATCAAAAATCACAAGAACGGGCAAACACGGACACGAGAACGGAAGAACGTGCAAGAGCCGGAAGCCAAAGTCAAATGGTCCTTGTACCTAAGTGGGTCCCTAAACCCTTAAAACCTTACCCGGATACTAAAATAAGTCCAAGCCCAAAACCTAAAGCCCAATACCTCTTTATTAAACCACAGGGACCAATATTACCAATTCGGAAAGTTATTTAAACCCTACACTTGTAATAAATAAGACAAGGACCAAATATGCAATTACCCCAAACTCATTCACCCGTTTTTAGTTAAAACCAAAAAAAAGGCGCCAAGAACACGTTCACTGTTCATCATCACTCTCGCCATTTAACCATGGGTAAATAAAGGGGCTTTTCAAAATTGATAGGCAGGATAGACAATTCAAGGAGATGAGGAAGGAAACAATATGCTCTTGGATGCGAATGCGAATGATTCTATAGTGTTGAAAGGTAGAGAAGGATGAGCGAGAATAAAGAGGGAAGGTGTTGACTGGAGGTTGTCAATGACGATTAATATATCATTTGCACTGACAATGACAAGCATGGTGTGAAAAGAAATGATGTGCATGTGAAACAAAAGTGGACGATTGCGGATCCATAGATTTTGTTGGGTATTTTGCTAGATGCATTGTTGGTTGTCAATGTTGACGAATAATGGTGGATATGTGAAATGAGGTGGTAGTTCTTTCATGGTGGAAGAATAATAAAAGGTAACTCAATAACACTTGAAGATTGAATATCTTCTTTATGTTTTTCACTTTCTAGAAAGTGAAAAGTTTTGCGAATGAGTGATATAACATATATCAATCAAGTATTTGAGGTATCCTTGTGGATCTATGAACGAGAATTATATCATTATGAGGTTTAACATTTACATGTACAGCCTCGGTATGATATTCACTAGTGTGTTTAGAAGGTAATGTATTTTGTATTTGTATCCCTCCAAGATCTAAAAAGCTCCCACTTGCTTTTTGTAAGTAGAGACTATTCTATAAATACTTAGCATGTAGAGTAACAATAATTTGTTCTCTTTTGGGATATTACAAGATACATCGACAGTTCCTGAGTTTAGTTTGTTAATATCATTCCCCATAGGAAACTTAACAAATTCAGAACTTCAATTTTAAAACTTAATGTGAGTCATCACATTCCATAACATGATGGTGTCTTATTAACCTTCTAGGTTGGAGTCTTATTAAGTATATACAAGACATACTTAATTTTTAAATCTTGACAGATTTAGAGGTAAAATATATAAGTTATCAAAATCAAATGATTCCAAAAGAAGTTGATTTAACACTCTAGACATATCATAAATATGTGGTATTCTATGAGTAATTTAATTGTGAGACTATACAAATTTAAAAAAAAAAATTTCTTAAGTTAACTTAATATCTTCTGGGTTACATATTTATCAGTTGTGTCAAACCAAATTGAATATATAGTATTTAAAACCTATTGCATGCTTTAATGTATACATTTTTAACTAGTTCAAGAACTCTATGTACATATCTTTACAAGAAGATATAGCATGTTAACTATACATTATTTAGACTTGAACAATTCAAGGACTTCATGTTCATGTCATAACAAGAAGACATAACTTACTGGGTTTTTAGATAGACAGGTTACTAAGCTATCAACTTTTATTCGCCTAAGTTACTAAACTTTTTTTTGTTCATTTTGGGTTACTGGACTATCGATGATTTGACTTTAAAGGTTCACGAACAATAAAAGTGTGTTCATACAGGTTACCTCGTATACGGGCAAACGGGATATTATGTTTTGGAACTTCTCCAGTCAGCTTTTTGTGTGCCTATTATCCAACTTCAGAAACTTATCGGTTATTTGACTGTATGTTACTCACTTTGTGATATTTGTTCGCATTAAGTTACTAAACCTTTGTTGTTTTGTTAATCTAAAAAAACACCTCTAGAAAATACATGTTTTTATACACGTTTTTATATGCATTTTTATACGTACTTTTTTATACACGCTTTTATACACACATTGTATACTCGTTTTTTATACCACAATTATATTCATATATTTTTTATATTTTTGTATATTTTTATGACAACTATTTTATATATTTTTATAAATTACAATGTTTTATATTTTATTACACACAATTTTATTTATATTTTTTATGCACACGTTTTACACGTTTTTATGCACGCGTTTTTATACACATATTTTTACACGTTTTTATGCACACGTTTTTATATAGTTTTTTGTGTGTATAAAACCGTGTATAAAATGTGTGTATAAAAAATTGTGATATAAAAACCGTCGTAATAAAAATGTGTGTATTAAAATGTGTATAAATTCGTGTTTTAAAAAATGTGTATAAAAAGTGTATATAAAACCTTGTATATGTGTATAAAACTGTGTATAAAAATATGTGTAAAAACGTGTGTATAAAACCGTGTATAAAAATGTGTGTATAAAAACGTGTTTATAAAACCGTGTATAGGAAAGTGGAAGACTTGTCTAAATTACATAATAGTCCAAACAATATGATAAAACCATATTGTTAAATGGGTCGGTAGAATAATTGGGGAAACAAGAGGAGGTGGAACCCAACTTGGTCACCAAGTAATCTACCATATATAATGAATCGATGATTCATTGTTTTGGTTAATCTTGGATCATCAATCAAGCTAAACTTTTCTTCTTCTTCCCTCTTTGTTCTTAGTCGATCGAAACCCAAACCCTTAGGTTTTCGGTTTGTTTTGGTTAAGCAACTAAAAGTGTTTAATTTGTTTTCGTGATTCAAGAACTAGCATTCGCGTAGTAGAATCAAAGACTTGTTGTGTGGATACACATAAAGACCACCTAATTTGGTGATTTGATTATTGTTTTTTGAGTTCTTAAGGGGAAATTAATATCCGAACTTGCCCCGTTTGATTGTTTGATCAAGACGCTAAAAGGTACGCTTTCCGTTTATGTTTATGTTAATTAGTTACATCATACGTGATCATATTCCGTTGTGTACTCGTGTTAATAAGTAGGTTATTAGATAAAAAATTCCAACAGTGGCATCACGAGCCGTTCGTATAGTGTTTTAATTACATAAAAACCAGAAAAACGCTAAAAAAATGCTTTTTTGTGTGTTTTCTTGTTTTATTTGTGTGAGACCCCTTAGAGTTTATTTTTGTGAAAATAATGACTCCTAATAATATTTTAAAATCTGGAAAATAAACCTAGTGTGCGGATTTTAGGTGTTTCAAAACGATTGTGTTTTTACGCGATTTAAATTTAGTGTTTTTCGGCTCATTTACGTTATTTACTTGTTTAAATTGTTAACCATGATGATAACATGCATATTGATCATGGTTCATAACCCTAATATGTTTATTATACATACTTGTATATGTGGTAATTGTTTGATATGCGAAAACCAATGAAAGCATATGATTTTGCATGCTTGTTTGTTTATTTTTGTGTGCTAATTGCATGACCTTCGAGCACTAAAAATTGATTTTTCGACTCTCTATTGGAGTTAGACCACGAAGTTTTTTTTGGGAGTTCACAACTCAGTGGGCTTCAACTTTCGTGTTTATTGCAAAAAGCAGGGAAGACTTTTTTCTTGTCTAATCATAGTTTAAAGTCGGTTAATGTGTTCAATCAGCTTTGCCGATTTCCTTTTTTTGTACCAAGTATAAGACCTTTGCAATCAAGTTATTTGATTTATGTGTACCACTTGTTTTAGGATGTTCCAAAAGCAAGTTGAGGGTTGATGCGGCGAATTGCAACACCGAAGTTTTACAATCCTCCTAGGCATAGTACCTAATTGTTGTAGTGTAGTATAGGCAAGACTCGGGGGCATGATCGTTCTCTAGGGTAATAGTGAGGTAGGTTTGAATTGTATGCCACTAAGATCTAAGGGTTGAGGGAAGAATATTTTTGTGTTTTTTTATTTTTTTAGAAAGCAAGTAAAATCCAATTAATTTGAGAGATAGGTTTTTAACTAATCTAAACTACTCATAATTATGTAGAAAAAGTAAAGTTAGTGGGGACTCGTATAAGTAAACAAACGTGTTCACTTAATCATGCACTACTCCCTAGTTACTCTATCTAATCTATTGCGTTGCCACACCCTTGTTACTGTAATGTGAAGTATTTCTCTAATTCAACGACGAGTTGGTCAAAAACGCACTCTACATGATAACCTAGTCGGGTGATACTTGTCAAACGCTCTCCCTCCCAATAGTAAATCACGCCCTTTAATACTTATTCTAATTATCTTACCAAATGTGAGGTTTCACTTAATTAGATCACGTTTTACTAGACGTCTATGCAAAAGTACGGTAATCACTAGTTTTCTAATGTCTAACGTGCACACTACTAACAAGAAACAATAGATCAAATATTATAACTAGGTTCACGCAATCATAAGCAAACACAATTATATTTAGCCTACCATGTTAAATACAAGAGAAGAAAAACAAATAATCAAACAATACATAGATATATTAGAATGATTAATGGATGAATTACTTAACTTCAATGTAACATGAGAGTATATGAGTAACCAAGGGCATAAAAAGCACTAAAATCGTCTATAATATCATCCCTAAGACTCCCACAAGTTTCCTCACACGAATAATGAAAATAATACTTGAATATATATAGAAAAGTGGTCGTGACGGCGTCGGGTTATAGCCTTGACATCGTCACATCGTCGATCTTGAATTAGGGTTTTTTCCACTGCCTTAGTTTGACGCCGTCAGGGACAATCATAACGCCATCACCATGTATTGTGACGCCATCAAGGAGACCTTTAGGATTCTCTGAGTCATCAAACTTGTATTTATTTTAACATTATAGAACCGTAGAGGGGGTGAATACGGTTTTCTTGACTTCTTTGAAGTTTATAAAACTTCAAGTCTCGAAAAAGCAGAGTAGTGTGCTAATCTACTTTGTGATAAGAACAATAAGTAGATAGAGAGAAAGAGAGACACCACGATATATACTGGTTCGAGATTGGGGTTTAGTCCTTTCGTACGTCCAGTTGCGAATCCACGACTCCGATACTACACTAGTATAACCCTTATGGTGGACTATAAACTGTATTACAATTAACTTTACCGATATGCACAAAGATCGACACTTACAAAGAGGAGTTAATACCTACGGTGTTCCGCCCTCGAAATCCACCCCTAAGAACCCGTGAATCGACTTAAATCTATAACTCTTAAGACTTCCCCTTGGAATGTTTCCAAAACCCCAAGTAGATCCCCAATGATATAGGCTTGATCTTACGGATACAAGAATTCCCTTACAACTCGATTGAATAAAAAGATAGATGGATGAACCAAGTCCTAACCTAAACTAGAGACTCGATTCTAAAGAAAGGGTATAAGAAATAGGACTTTTGACAAAACACACAAGTATGGATTAGGTACTTGTGTGGCTCTCTTGCGGAGATGTGTTTTTTAATAGAATGATATAATGAGAAGATTAAGAACACATGAGGTGTTAGACTTAGAGGATTAGAGAAGAGAAAAGAGAGGAAAGAATGTTTACAAGATGTGAGGAATACAAAGGCCAAGGGTGGGTATTATGTGATATAAGGTTTATCAAGTTAAACTAATCACATTCCATGACAACAAAGTGAGTTTTAAACATATTTATGTAAACAATATAACAAACAAGTTTAAAACACACAGAAGTAACTTTTCAACATATATGTTCTAATTAGAATCAAATAAAGAATCTATGACATAATTTGCTTGTGGAATAGCAAAGTGGTTGAATGACAATTAGGGTGTGATCTCCTCTAACTTAAACTCGAACCAAAGTTGCAAGTTTAAGAACAAACTATTAACTAACACTTGAGCTTCAGCTCCAGTAGTTCTATCAGTTTGTTTGGGAGTAAATGCTCTTCAATGTGTTTCACATTAATTGGAAGAGATAACATTTACTCCTTACATCGCTTTCCTTTTATAGGCAAAGGAAATAGGGTTTACACGCGATACCTAGGATACATGACATGCATTAAATGGGTGGCTGAGATACCATTTAATGCACACATGCTTTAAGGTACTAGGTACAGTCCTTTAGGGAAAGTAGTTGTACTTCTATACCAACTTTAGAAGTATTCATTCCCAAGGAGATTTGCTTTATTCCTTTTGATATAAAGCAATCTTTTCACGCCTTGTAAACCTTCTAGAAGAGAAACATTTCGTTTCAGCTTCTAAGAGGAGATCGACATCGTTCAGCTTGGAATTGCCAACCAAGCTGAACTGAAGCTCTTGCTAAGGCCTTCTTCAGTTTCTAAACCGCTACATAAACTGAAGTAAAGATACTGCTTGATCTTCTAAGTACCTAAAGAACTGAAGCTGAATTGTCTTCAACGCGACAAAGCTGAACTTGTCTTCAGCTAGATTATACTTAGGGGATTTTATGTTTAAATCTACTAAGAGACTAAAGGGCTCAGGAACTGACCCAACAATATCCCCCTATTTGAATATACAAATAGCCTAAGTTAAAATAGATAGTAAGAGAGCAAACAATCTTCTTCTTACAAACTGATAAATAATGAACAACATAAACTGATAAACATTCATACTAACTTTCATTACATTGCATTACAAAAGAATAAGCTACTATAAAAGTTAACAATAACTAATGCCTCAGTTGTTCAATGGCATTTGTTTGAGGGGGTTCGGGTTCCTTTTATCAAATTCAGTAAGTAGAAAAGAACTGAATGTCCTAGCATGATCATCTTTGCCAGGTCCTTGGTGAAGTCTAAAGAAGATTTCTTGCACAGTGTACAACATTTCATTATTGAAATCTCCAAAGTCTTCAATAGTAACAAAATCCTACCTTTGATGAGAATTGAACAAGATCATACCCAAGTAAGGTTCATTCAGCACAGTTCCAGCTGGATGATCTTCATATTATATTGATGACTTGTACCTTTTGGTAGACCTGAAGTAGTCATGAATGTCATCAGCATGCTTGCTCTTCTTTCTTGCAAGATCATTTAGCTTGTCAAGGGGATCTTGTTCTCCTAAGGGTTTGCTGAAATCAATTCCCAGCTCTTGTATAGTTTTGTGCAGGTTTTCCATTCTTGTCTGAATTTGCTCATAGATGGTGGTCTATCCAACTCTAGTTCTTTTTGGACAAGCATGCATTACCTCTCTCCATTCAGCCAGATGCAAGACATTGGCCTTGAAGTTAGGAATGACTTTATTAGAACCATCCTCCCTATAAACCTTCAATGTAATGAGGCCCTTTTTAGTAAGAACATCATAGTTTATGATTCTTGATTGTGCCCTTCTGTTCAAGATCTTATCACAATACTTATCATACTTGATTTTATCTTGTATACATTTGTCACCACATCAATACCCAAAAGATCAACTAACTCTTCTTTTCTTACTTCTTCTTCTTTCTTAGCCATATTAGCTTTGACTGATTCTTTAAACCTCTTTTGTTCTTTGATTTGTTCTTCTATTAAATAGACATGATTACCTTCTTTAGTAACAAAATCAAACTTCTTCAGCCTTTTCTTCTTATAGGATTCAACCATGGAACCAGTTAGTCTGACTACAAGTTCAGAGTCAGTTTTAGACTCTTCTTCTTCAGTTTCTTTAAGAGACGTGGCTTCCTTTCCTTTGTTCTTGATAAGCTACCCCTCATATTGAGAGGAGGTCTT
The DNA here is from genome assembly GCA_026074375.1 of Tanacetum coccineum. Lineage (NCBI taxonomy): Eukaryota > Viridiplantae > Streptophyta > Magnoliopsida > Asterales > Asteraceae > Tanacetum > Tanacetum coccineum. Next base: position 2,527 of record BQNB010036797.1, on the reverse strand, counting down.
TGATGGAATGGAAAGGAAAGGAAAGGTGATTGAAGTTGTCAGTGGTGGGAATGATTGGTGATATGACAGTTATTGTGATAGGTGATGTTGTTGGTATTGGTTGAGAGTTCAGGTTTGATTTTTTAGCATCTTTTGCAGCTCTTTGTTTGAATAGCTGAGTGATTGTGGCTTGTCTTGTGTTCTTCTCCCCCTCAGCAGGTTGAGTGCCAGCTTGGCCTGCTGAAGGAACACTTTGATCACTAGCTTTATGTGATGCATATTTAATGGCTTAAGCAAACTCGTACAAGGCTTTAGTGACCTTGTTGAGAAGACTTGGAAGAGCATCCAATGTATTGATTTTAGCCTGAACAGATGACACCCGCCGTGGTACAACAAGGAATTTAGCTGGAAGTTCCCACTAAAGAGTCCTAAGTTCAGAGACTTGTGTTGTAAGCCTTGAGACAGTTGAATAAAACTTCTCCATCTTGGTAGGGTTTTCTTTCAAATCCCCTGTAAGCTCAATTTCCAGTTGATGGACATACTTCTTCAAATCCTTCAGTTCCCCAAATATGTCATTGACTTTAGATGGAAGTTCTTTCAGCTCAGTTGGTATTGATGCACTGAAATCATTGTCAAAAGCTTTGAAAGTTCAAGTTTTAAAGATGTTACCAGAAGCTCAGTGAGCTGTTCCATATTTGGGAAGAATGGTTTGGCTTTAAGCAAAACAACTTCAGTTTTAGCAACTTCCTTTTCTTTCACTAGTTTTGAATTTAAAGTCTGAAGGGGTGTACTTGAGTGCTCAGCTCTTGAATTTGGACAGTCTTTGGAGATGGAGGTTGAGAAGCTGAAACATATTCAATTTCTTTATGTTGTTTAGCATGAACCTTCTCAGCATGAACTTCTTCTTCATCTTCATCTAGAACAATGATGGGTTCATCATCTTCAGGTGAGTCCAGGTCTATGAAATCAACCTCCACATTTGGGATCAGCTTGGACAGATCCTCCAGCTTGATTTTCTTCTTTGCATCATCAGAGCTGGAGAGGTCAGGAGAAGTGTTGAATTCATCCTCAGCAAAGGTAATCTCCTTTTCAACATAGCTGGCTCCCTTTCCAGTTCCTTCTTTTGTGTGGACAGTTTCCAACCCTTCACTAACAGATTTGCTTTTATCTATAAGAACATGTGGGTTAGTACCTGCAATAATATGATCAAATGAACATTTTTTGGTTCTTTTAACAATACCTTGTTGTTTAGTTACTGAATCATTAGGATCATATTTTCTAGGATCAGCTTTAGCTGTGGAAGCTATTGAAGCATCATGTTCTGATGCAGACTTAGAGTGAATAATGGTAGAAGCTAAATAAACATGCTCTGTATGAATAAATATTGACTATACACTACTGAGCTGAGGGTTGACTCCATCTTCACCAGTGACTTCTAAAGAAGCTAAGCCACTGGATGCTTGCAGGTCCCCTTTATGCAGTTCAACAACCACAGGGGTAGAAGCTGAAGGCTTGCTTGGGTTAGAGTCCTTGGCCGAACTAGACTTTTTCTTTCTTTTAGAATGTCCAGTGGGGGATCCAGTGGGTTCTTTAGAAGATCCACCTTTTTATTGCCTCAATCTTGGACAAAGAATGGTGTTTTGAGGAAGTTGGTTTCTTTATATGTCTAGATTTAGCTCTAGGATGTTTGCCTTGGGGAACCCTCTTCTTAATGTAAGCTAAGGATTTTGGAGCTTGAAATTCCACTGGCTCAACTGCATTGCAGATAGCTAGCATATGGGCAGTGAAAGGAGGTTCTTCAGCTTGGTTTTTCTTCAGTGTCCAGTTGTGAATAGGAAAGATTTGAGTGCGATTGCAGTTAACCTCATCCGTTCCATATCCCTCAATCTTATGTTCTAACAAAAGTGACAAAAATCTTGGGTAGGGGATGACTTTCTTCCTAATTTTCTACTTAATCTTTGAGACAATGTCATCCTAGATTAATTTTGCAAAATCGATATTAATCCCATTTGCTAGACAATATAAAATTGTGGCATCCTTGTTAGAAATTTAGTCAAACCCGCCAGTTTTGCCCCCTAAGCACTCGATAATTTAAGCCATTAGCACCTTACACCTTGGAGAAAGGAAACCCTTTTTGAGGGTGCCTTTGGCTTTGTTAGGAAAACATAAAGTGTTGATCATTTATGAGATCTCAACGATCGTCCCTTAAGGGGAGATTTTTAGGAATTCAGTTTTTAGTGAAGTGACGACCATTATCGATCTCACGAGCCTTTGTAATAGTTAGACAATATTATGTAATAATTAGTAAGCTAACTGGGCCGGCTTATAGAAAGTCCAAGGAAAGCCCAATCTGGCCCATATCTTGTAACTATATAAACCCTCTCCACACATGGAGAGGGTGTTGGTTGAATGCATTTCTCTCATTTCTTATGTGTGTTTTTGGTGTATTCTCTCATCCACTCTCTCTCTCTCTCTCTAGCTTTCTCTCTCTAAGTTACTAAGTGTGTGTGTGAAATTTAAATCATTCAAAGTGTTTTTGAAATACCCC